>VWZW01013754.1:880821-989546 GCA_013397115.1 Edolisoma coerulescens | reverse complement strand
GCAAAAAAAATAAAATCCCAGTGAGAAAAAGTTTCTGAAATGTTTGAAATAGATTTTATCTAGCAGTTTAGGAATTTACCCAGGATGACATAGACTCAAGTTAAATCTGCTCTCCTTCTAAGGTGTTTTGAGTCTACATCATTCAAAAGAAGGACTTCATGAATAGTCCTTCCTCAGTACTTTTATGGCATAGGCTGACACAGGACATGTTCAGTACTTCTTGCCTTTAGAGAAGCCATATAAATAGTGTTTGAAATTTCAGCTGGAAATTTTGTTGGAGCTGAACTTGTAATGAAAGTGAAAAAAACTAATTTTATAGCAATTAATTTAAATTTTCACTCATTCCTTGCATTCTATGCAATGTGACTAATGATGGAATGACTGCCTCTGAATATTTTCCAAGTTGATGGCTAAGATATTCTTCAGTGCTAGAGATCAGTGACAACATTGTCTCTAGCTTTCTGACCTTCAAGGGAATTAGTGAAGCATTTCTTACAGCATAACTTGTTATTCATTTTGTACAGGTAAACAAGACTAGAGGTGAGTATGTGAAACTGGTAAGGGCACCCAAAGGAAAATTGAATTTAAAAGCAAAGGGAAAAAGGTGGAATAGAAATCAAACAGCATAAGAAAAATTTTACCCCATTCTTCCCTTTTACCCCCATCCTTATCTGTCACAAAGCAAACAAATGGACTTTCAGAAAGATGGAGCAAAAGGCAGGGCTGACAGTTCTGTAGCCAGCTCAACAGCAGCAGTCTTTACTAGGTGCCATCTGCAGCACAAAAACCAAGCTGCATTTCCCTTTTAAGCCCTCTTATGGAAACAATGCAAAACTAGTAATGATTGATGCGTCTTTTATCAAACACACATAGCTAATCCAGAAAATGGATCTTTCACATTTATGATGCATTTCCAAGCTAATGAACAACAATTAAAGCTGGACACTGGGACATTCCCTTTTTATCATAATTCACTAAGAGCTGGAGCTTCAGTCATTGCATCTTTTAAAGCTTTACAATATTTTTCTATGACTATAAAGGAGTTCTTTATTCTGCAGATTTTAAGACTGTGGTAGAAGTTTTTGTGTTGCTATTGTTCACAGCTGAAGGAGAAGGTTATTTGTTTTGCTAAGATAAGGTTTCTAAAACATCCTGCTTAAAAAATAGAGCAAAACCAGATGATGTTTTCTCTCTTTTCCTAGTTATCTATTATTTTCTAAAGAAACTGAAATGCCATCTTGTCTCCTGGATAAATTATCTCTTTGTTTAAAACACATGCAAAAACTCTCCAAGATACAAATAAAGGTCAGCTGAAGAGGTTCAGTTTAGCACAGGCATTGCTAAACACAAAGTTGTTTTGCTGGACTTTCAAAAACTTGTATATTTTCCTTTTCTTTTATTGAACACTCTCGTTACATTCATACTGTGCTGGTTTGCAGTAAAATCACTCAGGCCAGAGCATGGGCCCAAGCACTTGCTCTGCAGCTGCCCTTCCTGTTAGTCCTTAGCACAGCTCTGTCCTCTGTGAGCTCAGTCCATCTCAAACAATGCCCAGCTACAGACAGGGAGTTAGCTCAAACACCATTCCCAGTAATCAGTTTGTTTACAGTTGTATTATGTGTTGGAGCATCTTGCCATTGGCTATGAACTATACTGTGCTGACTCAGCACAGATGGAATATTATTGTCAGATCAAAATTTCACTCATTTCATCCACCACCTGACCTTTCTTTCGAGCAACTCCAAAATGAATCTTGAAATTGGAAATTATTTCACTTATAGTCATACACCGTATTGAAGATATGATTTCAAATTTCTTCAATGACAGATAATTATGGGGCAGCCCAGGATGTTTGTACAGACTGGGGAAGAGATGCTGGAAAGCAGTGCTGCAGAAAGAGACCTGGGGGTCCTGGTCGATGGCAAGTTGAACATGAGTCAGCAGTGCCCTGGCAGCCAGGAGGGCCAACCCTGTCCTGGGGGGCATCAGGCACAGCATCATCAGCTAGGCAAGGGAGGGGATTGACCGACACTGCTCTGCACTGGGGCAGCCTCACCTCGAGTGCTGGGGGCAGTTATGGGTGCCACAATGTAAGAAAGACATGAACCTATTGGGGAGCGTCCAAAGGAGGGCAACGACGATGGTGAAGGGCCTTGAGGGGAAGCCATATGAGAAGCAGCGGAGGTCATTTGGTCTGTTCAGCCTGGAGAAGAGGAGATTGAGGGGAGACCTCAGTGCAGTTGCAACTTCCTCGTGAGGGGAAGGGGAGGGGCAGGCACTGATCTCTTCTCTCTGGTGACCAGCAACAGGACCTGAGGGAATGGCCTGAAGTTGTGTCAGGGGAGGTTTAGGTTGGATATTAGGAAAAGGTTCACCCAGAGGGTGGTTGGGCACTGGAACAGGCTCTCCAGGGCAGTGGTCACAGCACCAAGCCTGACAGAGTTCAAGAAGTGTTTGGACAGTGCTCTCAGGCACATGGTGTGACTCTTGGGGATGGTGCTGCGCAGGGCCAAGAGGCGGACTTGATGTTTGTGGGTCCCTTCCAGCTCAGCATCTGTGATTCTGTATCTAATCTTTCAATATTATAAGAAACTTTTCTCCTGGGTTCAGTGAACCCCATTGTTGTGGTTTAACCCCAGCCAGCAGCCAAGCCCCACACAGCCACACACTCACTCCCCACCAGCAGGATCAAAGAGAGCACTGGAAGGCTAAAAGCCAGAAAACTCATAAGCTGTGATAAAGACAGTTTAATAGGGAAAGCAAGAGCTGCACACACAAGCAAAGCAAAATGAGGAATGGACGGGTAGACGTTCAGCCGTGTCCATGAGAGCTGGGCTTCATCATGTGTAATGGGTACTTGGGAGAACAAATGCCATCACTCCAAATGCCCCCATCTCCTCCTTCTTCCCCCCATTTTATATGCTGAGCATGATGTCACATGGTCTGGAATACCTCTCTGGTCAGTTTGGGTCTCCTGTCCCAGCTGTGTCTCCTCCCAGCCTCTCATGAGCCCTGAGCCTCCTCACCAGTGTGGCAGTGTGAAGAGAGAAAAGTCCTTGGCTCTTTGCAAGCCCTGCCCAGCAATAACAAAATCATCTCTGTATTATCAGCCCTGTGTTCAGCACAAATCCAAAACACAGCCCCATACCAGCCACTGTGAATAAAATTAACTCTACACCAGCCAGAACCAGCACACCCATGAACAAAGAGGACCAGGAAGTTCCACCTGAACATAACAAAGAACTTTCCTGTGAGGGTGATGGAGCACTTGTGCTGATTCCCCAGAGACTCTGGCAATATCTCCTTCCCTGAAGAAATCCAAAACACAATTCTGGGTGATGCACTTTAGGGAACTGTGCTTGAGCAGGGAAGTTGGGCTAGACTGACCTCCAGTACTCCCTTCTAATCTTAAACATTCTGTGATTCTGTGACCATCATCTCAGATGGAATTGATGCATATTACAAGTTTTAGCCTTTGAAGAGAGTTATTTTAAGAGACCAAACCAAAATCTTCCACCTTTTCTTACATTACAATTTCAGTTTGAGCAGGACATGCCTTTGAATCAGCAGCATAACTAACAGCTCTCAAGCATAAATCTCATTTTGAATTCTGTTCAAGGGTGAGGTATTATTAGGCAACAGGACATGTCTTCTTCCCCCTTTTCCTTCTTACTTTGAGATATAGAAAGCCTCTTATTGCTTCCTAAAAGTCCAATATATGTTTTGACTTGACATAATAGCTTAGTGAATTAAATGTAAACTTCATACATGGAAAATAAAAATACTGATTTTCTTTTTTTTTTTATTTATAAAGAAAAGCTTTGAATTCCAGATAAAGAAAAAAATATTAAGTTAAGGAAATTAAAGAAATATAGGACACAAGTTTTAATCACTACCAAGGTTTTGCACAAGCACAAGGAAACTAATTTCAATCCACTGAAATAAACTAACTACAACAGAATCAAAATTCCAACCAGGTATCTTTAGCATCTCTTTAGTTTGAGTAGAATAAGATAAACTCACATTAATGGATTAATGCACAATGTTATGTAAGTAAGATTAGGTACGTAGATAAAGAGTATGTTGTCCCTGGATTACACAATTACTTAAAAAGAAAAATCCAGATTACATATAAACAAATACTCAAATGAAAGCTGAGCTGCAGCCTCTGAAATAATTTTCAGTGAGACAGATTTATAAAACTATTTATATGTCTAAAATGAAGCGCTTTAGTGGATGTTTGAAGACTTTGGCCTTCTTATAAGAGTGATTTGAGAATAATGGTGCTTTAAAAAATTCTGGGTAGCTAGAAATCTGCATTATTTAGACGTCTAAATATATAAAAAACCCAAATTATTTCAGTATTGCCTGAACTTTGACATCTTCTTTAGAGGCACAGATTGCTGCTGCTTATTTTCCCCAACAAGGTAAATCACATAGTCAAGGTCACAGAATTGAAGAATGTAGTATTCTTATTTGTCCAGGTGAGACTAAGACCCATCTTTTCTTTCCCTTTCGCTTTCATCCAGAAGGTAGAGGTCTCAAAGGACCGTAGTGCCAGGTCAAAAGTTAAGAACAATACCTTTAAATCCTTTCTTCTGCTAAGGCATCAGAAGTCTCTTTTGAGTACTCTCTTTTTTTTCTCTCTACATGAACTCCTGGTGAGAATTTCACTTCCTTTGGGGCACTATTAGTTATGCTACTTTCTAGGCTTTGAGAAAACTTATTCACTATTCTGCCTGCCTGGTTCTAGTCCTGAGTTTTAAACTGAGTGGTATAACTTGTTTGTCACAATATTTAAATGGAATCAGAAGAGAAATATTCTCTAGTATTATATTAATAGGTGTCTAGTGGGATACTAAGATTCTTTTTATGTGTACTTATTTGGTAACATCTGCCTTACACTGTGTTGAAGTTATTATTTCCGCTTGGGGTATTAAAGGAAAATAGTATCACAGAAATTTTTCTAAGGTGTTTTTTTTAGAGTGTGTTTTTGTTTGTTTTGAGATGTCTAGTTGAAAACTAGTGAGAAAGAAAGAAAAAAATAATGAAAAGGATCAAAGGACCAAATTACATACTAACCTTAGGAAAATTGACAATTAACAAAACATCATTAGAATCAAAATGTTAATAACAACAGCTTTCTTTTCTTCCAATACACAGAATTAACTATCCTGAAGAACATTTGTTTTTTGCAAGGGCCACTAATTTTGCTTGCAGTGATTTGTATGTAAAATACATGACTTTATGAGTAAAGCACAGTATTAAACTGCTGCAGTACAAACCTGTTTTCTCTCTCTATGGTGGCTTTCCATCTATCCAGCAAGTTCAAAGGCTTTCTCTCCTTACCTTCAGTTTATGCAACAACTGGATCTCAAAATACATATGACTATCCTCAGCACATATCCATATTAGTCAATAGGAAAATATACAGAGTTAAAGTGACACATTTTACGTGTATTTATCAATTCATGATTCACCTGTGTTCAGATACTAGAGACAAAAAGGGTTGGAGAATATATATACGGAATAAAGTGGAAATATCGACCAGAGGGATTTTTACCTCCTGCTAGGTATGAGATACAGGTAAGGAATAAGCCTGGAAGTGATTGTCCGAAGTGTAACAGTTGTGCCATGGACAGATCTGGGCTAGAAGCTGAGCCTACAACTCTGAGAAAGGTGACTTCTTCAAAGCAATGGGCTAAAAAGAGTATCTCTGCAGAATGGTTCTTAATGAGTGTGCTCAGGGAAATACTCAAATACAAAGAAAAAGTCAGTGTTACCTCTACATAAGGTCATCACCACATGGAGAAGATGTAAAAACAATAATACAAAATAAAATCTTGTATCTTGCAAAAGCTGTGCCAAAAAATAGATGTGCTAAATTAAAGCATCTTCAGGGATATTTCTAGTGGTATGAACGGGAGACAAATTTAGGTAAGAATTTGGCTTCACCCTCTTTCCTTCCTCAGAGAACTTGACTTCTAAACACTAAGCTGACTGGAAAATCACACTGGTCTTTGTTCAGTGTGTGATTTCTAAGTCTCATTCTTGTAACAAGTTCTAATTCTTCTAATTTTAAGTGTTTTACATTTATAAATGTTTCAACAAGAGGAAATAATAAGTATAGTAAGAAAAAAGGGAAAATAGCTAAAGCTCATTGTAAACACTAATAAAGAGGTTTTCCCCAAGCCTAGATAAAAATGGAGGGAGGCACTAAAGATCATTTGTCTGTGTTGTGACTTGGGTATTTTCCTCAGAGTGGAGAGGTATTTTCAAAAGATTCCGATTTGTTTGAGATGGCCTGTGATCTGTGCTTTGCATGGTGTACTGTATGCAGATGCCTGATAAGTATGTTCAACAGTAAATTTTGATTTGCAATTTTTCTGGTTACCCTTAAGCTCTACCAGTGTACTTGGACTGTGAGCTTCATAATTTTTAGACAAACTGTGAACCAAAAGGAGATCCAGGAATAAGGCAGGGGCTTTAGAGGTTTTATGGAGCTTCATAAACACAAATCTTGGATTGTTACCACAATGTCACATATACTTGAACATAAGCTAAAATGTTCACAACTTCCCTTTCTCCTTGCCTCTTAGAAACCCTTCATCTCTTGGGCTTGACAAAGGTCCATCATAGATGGTCTCTCTCTGACAATATTTTAGTATTGGGTCTCCCACAAATACAAAGCCATTCGTCTTCACACCTTATTGTGGCTTTCTAATTCATTATCAATGTTCATAAAATTATTCTGATTTGAAAGGGTGTGTTTTATCTGTCAGTATAAACATCTTTTTAAGTATAAACTGAAGTTAGATATTAATAAATATTATCCTATGATCTTTTGTCCTTTTAGGAGTCCTGCAAGACATTTTATATTCATTCTGTCTGTTTCCTAGGAAATGATAAGAAAACATGTAATGTTTGCCTTTAATATTATGAGAACCCAGAAAGGACTCAAAAAATTCCAAGAAAATCCCACGAGGTTTTCTGATTTCCAGGTAAAAGCAAATGATTTAATGAAATTTAAACTAGCTTACAGTAAAGCAGGGTCAGACAACATCCGTAACATTTCAAGGTAAAAAGGCAGGTGGTTCTTTGAGACAGTAACTCTGAGAGCAGGGAGCAACTTTTTTTTTTTTTAATTGCAAAACCTTTGTGTGCTGTTCTGCATTCTTTACAAATTTTAATTAACACAGTTTGCTGGTGGCTGCCCAAAGTAAATACATGTGGATATAGCACTCTGTCTCTTAAGAAATGTCTGCGGTATACAGTGTTTAAAATTTTTATGCCTTTGTGACTCTATGTATGCTTTATTTCATCACTCCCTTGGTGGTGTAGCTTATTTTCCAAGTAAAACAAAGGCATTGGCAGAGAAGCTACAAAGTGTTCTAATCTCCTGACCCTCGCATTGACAGTTCAATATATTTTAGAACAACTAAAGATATGGAAGTGGAATTATGAAACAAGCAGGCACTTTAGAAGAATGTTCTATAAATTTATAGCTTTACTGTGTAGTGGAACTGCTGTACTTTTAAAAGAGCAAGGACATACATCTGGAAAATAAAACATAATGGTAGTGGCTCACTGGAAGAAAAAGATAAAAAGATCTATCAAATAAAATTTTACAGAAAATGTGAGATTATTGGTTTCATTGGGATTTATTAATTTGATAAATTTCAATTCTTGTTTGCTAAATGAGGGTGGGAGAAACTGCCATGCAGGCTGATGACTTGCAATCACTTTATAACATGTTCTGGTTTTATTTTTCACCTCTCTCTAAAATTCATGCAGTTAGCTAGGGAAAAGTTCTCTCCCTTCAGCGGGCAGGTTCTTGCAGTAACTCAAAGCACACATATTCAAGCATCAAATGTCACCACATTGCCATCTTACTGTGAGTGACTGGAATTTACTTCCTATTGTTAGTGGTGCTGAAAATTGCTACTAGATACTTCATAATGTGTTGTCTAAACTGAAAACATTTTCAGGGACTGAACTGACCTTTTAGAAAACTGCACTTTCATCCTTAAAGTGCTGGACTATTGCAATATTTCATTTAAAAGGTTATTTAAACTTTTTTCATCTTTTTTCTGGAAAAGGGTAAGGATTATTGTGTGAAAGAAGTATCTTCATATAACTCTCCTGTGTCAAAAACCAGGGAAGAATACCACTCATTACTCTAAAGTTGCTTCAAGAAAATGAGGCAGAAAAGACCACGGCTGCTATTCTCCCTGAGAAATGAGCAGATAATCGTAATTAATATTTAATACTTGCTTTCTAGTTCTAACTGATAGTTATTAGAGATAAAATGGATTTTTTCTATGAACATTCTGAGAAAAGATGAGAAGAAGAAAATATTTTTCTTCTATGTTATTGACTTGCAACCGACTTACAGAGAAATCATGAGCTGCTCACAGACAGTCAGAAAAATCTGCAACAAAATGTATACTTCTCCAGTACCAGTTAAATGTCCCCCCAAAAAAATATCTTCCCCGCCAATTTGGCTGAAAAGGGATTGATTGCTTGTAGAGCCTAACCATGATACAGAAACTGTGCATTTAAAAGAAGGAAAAAGAAATTGAACCAGATTGCAGAGTTGCCAGCCTGAGGAATGCTGACCACAAACAGCCTTTTCCCCTACAATTTATCAGAGGAAGGGAAAAGAAGTATTAAAGATAGGATTAATCCTCTTTAGAGGGGAGAATGTGGGAAATGATTACTGCAAGGACTGGTTGGCTGTAGTGCTAAAGGATCAGATTTTAGAAAAAAATAACAGCCTGCTTCCAAATGATAAATGAATATGTGAGCTTCACTGATGGCACACATGACTGTTTTTAGACTTAGAAGAAGTGACAGAGGAAGATGAGCAGTCATGTAAGTGGCAGGGTAAGTGTATTAAAGGCATAGCATAAGAGAAACGAGCTGACATAAAGACCAGTGACCGTAAGGAGAGGTGATAAAAAAAGAGAAGGGAATATATTAAGGAAATGAGTTAACTGTTCACGTTCTGAATCTTGTATAACTCTTAGATCAATGAAGAAAACCATACTGTTCCAGGAAATAAGTGGAGAAATGTGGAATGAAGAATAAAAGAAAGAAATACAGAAGATTTAACTGTATGTTTTGCAGGCATCATCTTCTTAGAAAAGTTGATATGTAGTTGATACTTTTTTCAAGATCACAAACATGAACTTTAAGTGGGTATTTGGCATTTCCAGAAGTCTCAAACACACGTGATTAAGCAAATCAGTCATGACAGGGTAAGGTGCAGCCCAGTCACTTGTTCCTGGCCTAGCTAGTTTGCCAAATAATGCAGATTACATGCAAATTTTTCCTTTGAAATTTACAATAAATTGTGTTGTCTTGCAGTGGGCTGGGTTAGGAGTGCACGTACATTAACAGAGGATCAGCTGCTGAATGTAATTTTTTAAGCTAGTATAGCTTATGTATTTTAGCCACAAATCTCAAACAAAAATGAAATTAATAAACCAAAATTAAGCTTTTAGGAACTACTGCAGAATTTTTGGACCAACACAAAATACTTTCTTCTAAAGCAATATCTATCATATTTCAGAAGAGAGTATGAGACCAAGGACCACTTAAAAAGTGGGCCACCCCTTTTTGGAGGCAGGAAGACAATGCACAAAAATGCTCCATTGTCGCAAGCTTCTTGAAGCAGTGAGCAGTGTAACTGAGTTTTTACTTATTTTTGTACTTCTACAGAGGCTGAAACAGCTGCCAGTAGATCCTGAGGGAGAAAACAGAAGCTCAGTCCACACTTAAAGAGTACCACTGGCACAAACAGGAAGCTGCTTCTGAAAGATGATTCACCTACTAACTAAACAGCCACTCGGATCTTTGTAGGAGTTGAAGCTGTTCTTACTGTACAAACATGAGTTTTTCAGGAGCAGAACACCATGGGGAAGTAATCCTTTGGGCCTCCTATTGCTGTGCAGTTGTAGCTGCTTACATCTTCTCTAAGTGTAGAATATTTATAGAATCACAGAATAGTGTGGGTTGAAAGTGACCTTTAAATGCCATTTGGTCCAACCCCACTGCAACAAACAGGGACATCTTCAGCTACATCAGATTACTCAGAGCCTCATGTAACCTATCCTTGAATGTTTACAGGGATGGGGCGTCTACCATCTCTATGGGCACCCTATTACACTTCAGCATCTCTTTTTAACTCACTTTTCACAGGTATTAATGATTGGCATAACATAAACAAATGGAAGAGTCAACTCAAAATATCTTTTTTTGTTGATGAAGTTGAATTAGAGATGAATAAAAAAAAATTTCTGCTAAGAAAGTATGTGCCTCAGAATAGGGCAGTATGGTGATGTTCACTTAAAAGTCGATATCTATAAAAAGGTACCACTTTTTTTTCCTAAGAGACCTTTTGTATAGAATTATAAATAGCTGTGGAAAGTAAGATGCCATGCAGCAGTAGCTACAGAGATAAATGTTTACATTTAATAGTCAGTAATATATTTATGTTGCTGCATCAGGAGCACGCATCTTATGGTTGCTGTTTTACTCCCCCAGGTCAAATATGTTGCAGATGTTCAATGTATTAAGTGATATGCACCACTATATTGAACAAAACCAAATGCAGCTATAAGAGATACTTCAAAATAATAATTAAAAAAACCACTGTAACTGCAATTACTTCCTATCCTGAGGAAAAAAGACAACTGGCAGTATGTTATCAATAGTCAGTGAAAAATTGGGGATGGCAATCCTTGCACACTAATTTGACATTAAAAGGGATGTGAAGTTAGATGAGAAAACCAACCTTTTTTGGAAAAAAATCCATTTTTTCACTTGATATAGTAAAATATTGCTCTTGTTCTACATACATACTTGTTTTGCAATTTTTAAAAAAAAAATCTAGCTGGTTGGAAATTTTACTGTCTCCTTTTAAGAACAATCTAATACATTGAGATTTTGAATAGAACGTATTAATAAATTTCCATCGAAATCTACTGAGTGTGGAATGTGTGTTTTCCTTGATATTGACATTTTTCATGGGTAAATGTCAGATTGCCACCTTTTCTCTTTTTTCCCCTCCTTTTCTTTTAGGGAATGTGCATAGAACATTTTCTTTCAGGTCAACATCATGGTAATACTTCCATCCACTGCAGCTCTTAATTTCCTCATAAAAACTGTATATTGCAGGATTCTGGGGTCTTGTGATGATGAGACGTCATCACTATGGTACAGTCAGTATGGAAGAGCTTCCTGGAAAGATACCCCCTAAATGAAGATTCCAAAACACAGCAAGAAAGACTGTGATCAAAATCAACAAAATTATCTACTTACTTATTATTATAAACCAGAACAAGCATAGGAATTTGAAGGATCAGGCTCTTAACAATCTTCCTCATTTCATAACTCATTACAAATTTATAAGATGCTGTGTTTTGCTCACGCATATTTAAACATCACTGAGAAACTTGTATCTGTCCTATTGGTAATTATTCCAGCAGACAGGAGTACCAAGCTATTTAGGGACAACAATTCTAATTTTCATTGATTTCACCAGGGACTCAGGCACCAAAATCCTATTCAGTCAGGCACCTACGGACAGTTGTGAAACCAGCGATCGTTATTCATATTGTTGAGTGCTCACCCATTAATCAGGGTAAAAATTGAGAATTGAGACTGACATATTTGTCAGTCCTCCTCACTTCCCATAAACACTTTTGTTGATTTTCACTTATATGTACAATACAAAATGAGTGGAACACTGCACTTTACTGAATCAATACAGAGCATGATGATTTAAAGTGTCAGGATATAAGGCACAGATAAGAAAAAGCAGGAGGCAAGAATAGCAACATTACTGAGAAATGAAATAGAATCTGCTGAGAAAAATGGCATAAACACTTGGAATGACAGTAGAGAAAGTTTTGATAGAAATTTGGATAATAAAGGCAGTCAGGTAATTCACTGATGTAGCTACAGATCTCTTGGGCAGTTAGAACAGATATGGCAGTACACCCAGCATGATCTCTGAGAACTTGGCTTTAATCTTTATCAAAGGAAAAGTAATTACCTTGATACTGATTTTGAAAGAAACTAAGCAAAAGCTTAGGAGGATTTTTTTTTTTCCAAGGAACTATAAATTGTTGGGAGGGAGGTGATGAGGAAAGAGTGTTTGTTTTTATTTAAGTCTTTTGTTTTTGTTTTTCTGCTAAATAGCCTACGTGGTTAGAGGCAGTTGTATAATGCAATGTATAATGCAATGACTTGAGACAGGTATAAACTCAGTTGATACTGAGAGCATGCAGTATGTAGCAAACAAAAAATCTTCAGATTTGGTGTACTAATGAGACTTCTTAGCAGAGAAAGAATTGCGCTAGGCTTGATGTCAGAAAGTGTGACTATGAGGGAACGTGAAATTCTCGGTGGAACTTTGGCTGGTATTTTACAGCACTGAGGAAATATACTAGGGAGACTGAAATAATGGAAGAACTGACAATCAAAATTTACTCTAGTATAATCCATCCAGGGAAATAGAAAACAAAGTAAGCTAACAAGGAATATGAATAATATCGATATATGTAAGAAAAAAGGAAAAAACAAACTTTTAAAGAAATATAAAAATTCTAGAAAGAAAAGGTAAAAAGTGGAAGTAGTGAAAACCAGGAAATGGAGGATAACTCTCATTTTTGCATGGAAACCATTTTACATCTTAAATTCAGAAGCTTTGTAAAATATATTAGCAATAGTAATTGAATGAGATTTGCAGTGCACATGCCATAAACACTTGCACTGCTTTAGGCTGGGATAGGCAGAATTCTGGGATTGATTTTTTCTGGTAGTAGCTGCTATGGGTCTGTTTTTTGGATCTAAAACTGTTGATAACAGATGTTTTCCTTACTGCTGAGCAGTGCTGACACAGAGCCAAGGCCTTTTCGGCCTCTCACTCCACCCCACCAGCAAGGAGGGTGGGAGTACACAAGGAGCTGGGAAGGAGCACAGCCGAGACAGGTGACCCCAAATGACCAAAAGAATACCATATGGCATCATCCCATACCATATGGCATCATGTTCAGGAATAAAACTTGGCATGCGGGGGAGAGGTTTGTGAGGGCTACTGATTCTTGGGTACTGGGTGGGCATCAGTTGGCTGGTGGTCAACAACTGTATTTTTTTCACTTATTTTTCTTGGCTTTGATATTTTTTGTGGGTTTTTTTTGTTTGTTTGTGGGGTTTTTTGGGTTTTGTATTTTTGGTTTGTGGGGTTTTTGCAGGGACAGGGGAGTGATTTTTTCTTCTTTGTTTGTTTTGGAGTTTTTTGACTGGTTTTGTGGTAGCAGGGGGAAAGGTTATGAGCAAGTAGTTATGTGGTTCTTAGCTGCCTACCACAGTTGAACCATGACAGTACTGAAGGTGTTGGACGGTAACAAAGAACTATCAGCCATGGGAACTAAGACACAATAGGCTTTCTTACCTGATTTTTTTGGCCACAGTTTTCCCCATCTCTCCTACTCACAAAAGCACTTCAACAAACAACTTCAAATTTTCTGTTGATAGTTGAAAAAGAAAAGCAGTGGGTTGAAAACACTAGTGTCAAATTCTGGTTTACTTAAATTATACAAGCCTCTTCAATTTAAAGCCACTTATGACCTAAACCTTCACAAATATGGGAATTGTCATTTCATGAACATCACTGCAGATAAACGTTGGGTGCCTGAAGTTTATACTAACCCATGAACCTTTATAATGACAGTCAGCCTGAGCTGACGTTGGAATTAGTTGCCTAAGTGTATGTGGCTAGAAACAGGCTAGGAACGTTCTGTCATCTTTCCACGCTTCCAGCTGCATCTCTAGGACACAGATTTCCTGCAGTCCTGTGTCGCTTCTGCCAAGATCTTGCATGTCTCAAGTATCCTAGGGCATCTGGTACTGTATTTGTGCACTCAAAACACCCTTTGGTAAAACAGTTTATTTCAACAACTTTATTTAAAACATGCTGAAAGATACAACAGTTAAAGAAAGAAGAGAAATAATGAGGTACATAATTAAACTGGGCTTTTTGATCAGTGCTTTCTAAAACCTAACTAGACATTTGTTATACTTGTAAGCTGTCTTGTTCCCAGTCTTCAGCTCATTTAATCAGATGTAGCTTAACTGCGTCTAATACCAAGTGTTACACAGTGATTTTTAAAATAAAAAATTGCAAATTCAGCTTGTAGAGTCTGCCTATAAATTCTTTGAAACCTGTTTATAGTGAAAAGAAATTCTGCAAAACTATTTTTTTCATTTGTGTGTTTCATTTAGCAAAGTTAAAATTTTCAGGACTTGATTGTCATTACCACATTCATTAGTTCATAGAAGCGTGTCAACAGAGGATGGAAAGGCTGTGTAAAACCTTGTTTCTTATATTTCTCTAGGGTTTCTGACTCAGAGCTATAAAAACCCCAGAGTAAACTAGTAAACAGACAATGACTCAGCCATGACCATTCACTCCTCTTTTTGATCTGTTTTATTTCTTTTCACAAAGCAGTTTATTCCCTTTTGCTCCTGGTCAAAGATTTGATCATTCCCTGCACTTCTCTAGACACTTTTCTACTCTTTCGCTTACAAGAGGGATTATTACGTCTGTGTCCCTTGCTCTCTCTTTGATACACCATGTCATAGGCTGCTCTCCCCTGCGTGGTAGACAAAGGCCGTGGAAATACAGCCCTAAATCAATTTCTAGCAGTCTCCTTACTTACTTCTTTATTTTTTGCCAAATTTAAATCATGTCCCATCTTCCGCTGTTGAATACTCCCTCGGTCTTCTAAAAGAATGATTAAGACCATGAAAACAGGGGTTTTGCAATGGTTACCTGTGAGAAACACCTGCTGTATTTTAGGACAGCCACAGCTCCCTTTCACCAAATAGTCAGAAGCCATCCAGAAATGGGTACCAGTCCAGAAAAGATGGTTTAAGCAATGTGTCTATTGAGAGCACTGCCTCAGCAACCCCAGCCTGTGGCTTCTGGCTGCTTCTGAAGCCAGTGTTAACTCTGGCCCCCAGGCACAGGGACAACACCTTGTTTCCCAGAGCAATGCAAATGGCAGGTGCAACTGGCCACTCATTTGCCAACACGTACTAGAGTTAGAGTAGTCCGAGGGATTTCACAGTGAAATACATTAGCACAGATGCTGCTTAAAAAACATTAAGGGATAATACTTCTTCATGGAAGGACAACTGTTAGAATATGAGATGCCCATTCTAGGATTTACGGGCATCACTCTATTTAACCTCTGTGGCAGATCAACTTGGCAGCTTTAGTTTAATCTCAGATATTTTACTGCTTTCCTAAATCTACCCAGTAAGGGTATAAGCATCCCGTACTGAAAAAAAGAATGAAGTCCGAAAATATCATAGGATTGGAATAGATTTACTGTAGAAACCAGATTTCTCATTTAAACTGAGGAAATGTTAAATGAGGAAAAGTTAAACATAGAAGCAAATAAAAGGAAATACCCTTGCTGTAATGCTAAAGATGACAACTAAAAGATTGTAAAAATGATTCCTATGTCTTAAATATGATTTTAGTATTAAATCTTTGTAGTTTTTTCCTAAAAATCAAGCCTTAAAGGGCTGCATATTTTATATTCCTGACAAAATCCATTTGCCTATTTCTAGTCGCCATTTTTTTAATGAATAATACCTGATTCTTTCTTATTTTTTAAACACTGCAAAGCATTCAGCTAATAGCAGGAAAGCAACAGTTTATTTCAAACTAATGCTGTCTAGGTCACGTGAGTCCTGATATTTAAAGTATTTTAATCAATATGAAAGAACAACAGATGCTAAGCTCTCCAAATACAATTACATTTACCGTATAAATCTTCTTTGATTCAAGTTCAGAAAAAAAATACTTACAGGGTTTCTCTTTGCAAACCAAGATTTTATCCTCAAGGTCTTCATTTATTTTCTAATCTGTCTGTTCTATGAAACCTCTTGAAACATAAAGCTTCTCTCCTTGTCTATTTTTTAGCACAATTGTCCAGTCTCTCATTCAGCCTTATATGAATTCCACATTGACTGCAAATTTACCAAAAAAAAAAAAAAAAATTTGGAAACAGGGAAATCTTTTAGTTATCTACACCATTTCTCCACCACCACAAGGCTTTTCCTTATAGTATATTCCACAGTGTACTGGTCAGTCTACTTTAAGTGACCCAGATCATGGAAACTCCCGTGCTTTGCTAGACTCAGTCATTTAAACTACAAAATTTTGCTGTTAAGAAACATTATTTTGGATTATGTCTTCCAACCACTCTTTGCTTCTACAAAATATTGTTTGTAAATATTAATTTGAATTGGATAAAATTGTTTATGTTGTACTGCAGATAAGTGACCATTAATTCCCCTAAAGAAAACCCTATAGCATCATACATGGTATTTCTGAATGCAAATCATACCTGGCTAAAAAAAACATCACTGGAAAGCACCCACTTCTGACTTTACCAGTGAAAGCTGGCCAGAAAGGATAAAGGATAAGTTTGGGAGCTGAAATAAAAAGAAACAGAACCAGCCAGTACTGTTGGATTGATGAAAAAGCTGGATAGCTGTTAGTTTAAAATCAATAGTATGTTCAGTCATGTGGTAAGTAGAATTCCATGTGGTTGAATGAGTTATTGATGTGGGAGTTTATTTGTTTTGCTGTATGCAAGGTATCACAAGCCAAACTTCAGCGGAGTGATTAATGTGGCTGAAAAAATTTCTTGTAGCATCAACTGGGAATCCTGTTTCAGGATGTTGTCTCTGCCCACTTATGATGGCAATGAAATGGTGTTAGCAAGAAGCACACTTAAATGCCTTGTCTTTTCAGACTAACCACTGACAACTGGCCATGAAAGAGAAGTTCTGTAAAAGGAGTCTCTACAGTCAGGACTTCGACTTGACCCTTTCATGCAAAATATATGTTTTAGTCCTTTTTTTTAATCTTCCATGTGATAAAAGGGGTTTACAGTTATATGACACATGAAGAGTACTAGATACTCATGAGTTATGCTGGAGAATGCTTTTTGAGGCATCCAGATGCCAGTTTGAAATAGTGACGAGAGGTTTACCTTAAGTCTGGACTCTCTCAGAACTCATGTGCACAGGAGACAGAGCCTTCTTTTGTGAGAAGCTGACAGTGCCCCTTTGTTAGTAGTGTGGTTTGTGCTTTCAAGAGAGATGCAACAGAACTAATTCTGAGCCCTTGTTCTGACTCAAGCAGAGTAAAGTCTGTACTTAAACTCTGGTGAGAAGTGATTGTTGTCCTCTTGTTCAGGTGGCACAGAGTGGTTCACATTCCCATGGCTGAAGACCAGTCCACTGCACAGTGCACTGTATTGCATACCAACTAGCCCTTGGTCTCTCTGTGAGTGATATATGGTGCTCCCATGTCCCTCGAGCATATATAATTTTATTGTTAGCATTAATAAAACATCATGAGCATAATATGGAGAATGATCAGAATGATATTTTGCAGCATGATTCCAACAGCACGTTGCATGTCTTTGGGTATCATGCTCAGAAATGTCAGTTTTCTAAAAAGACACTGGAACAGGACGAGTTGGTGATGTAGTTTCCGAGAGGAAAGGAAAGAGTTGGTTTAACATCATCCACACTTCCTGTAGAGAGCAGATTGTCAGAGTTACAGTCTGATTCACTTGGAAGACATTACTTGGTTTTCTCTAAAGGAGATCCCAAGAATGAGCTAAGATGTGTTGTGTGGCTACTCAGAAGACAGGGCCGATTTATATATCAGGGAGTCAAGTTATTTCACATTAATACACATCCAAAGAACATTCTTGACCTTGACTCTCAGACCCCACTAAAGAATTATCAGCTATTTGCACTTTTTTTTCTCTCTCTTTTTTTTAATAGGAGACAGAGGCAAAACTCCAGAATGGCTTTTAAAATTGAGTTAGGGCACTCACCTGCAATGTAGAAGGCAAAGATTCAAGTCCCAGATTTGCACTAGGCAGAGCAGAAATTTGAACTAAAGTGTCATGTTGTGTACTAAGTGTTCACTGTCCTACCCACTCTGTTTGTTTTCCTGAGGTTGATTCTCTATTTAGATTGGAAATTTTGGTTCTGCTTGTAAGGCAGACTTTCTAATATGTTTTTCATTAAAGGCAGTATAAAAAGCTGTTCCACAGCAACGTGGAAGAAAAAATTACTTTGTAAAATACAGCATATTTTACACATAAAGTTTTGCAACTTATTCTTTGAGATATATTTAAATTATTCCCACAAAACTGAAATTAAAAAAAAGATGCATGAAAGTTAATTTGATTTGGATTCAAATTTTAGTGAAATAATTGTCTTGCCCTTTCCTTTTACTGAGTGTATGAATAGCTAGGTCCACAGAAGCGGGAGCTTAAAGAAAAAAATTGACTTCTGTAGCAGCCACACATTTTACAGTCCATGAATAATTCTTTGTCTGTCTAGTGAACCACTATACACAGACTGACTAAAAAAAAATAGTATAAATTAATGCCATCCAGCAATGGAGAAATACATGAGATCCTATCAACTCCTCTTCTGTTATCAGAAAAGCATAACATATAACAGGCAAATGTGACACCAGTTTCAGAACTTCATGTTTGCTATTTACAGCATATCCTAAACTTTTCTGACAATTTTAGGGTACTGCCTAAACAGAGGATGGGAAGAAATGTGATGGAAAGAGGTATTCTGAGCCAACTATGACCCATTTTAAACTTCAGTATATTTTCCATATGTGCTACTAGGAAAAAAAAAATTGTTATTCCTACTCAAAACCACACCCAATTCTGCCAAACCATTTCTAGCCTAATTAGTTAATCAATGGATTGTTAATTCATTTAAGAGTCATAATTTCTACAAAATTATAAACTGCTTTATCTGTTTCCTTGTTGTTTACACCATTTAAGGACAGATCTTTGAGGAGAATGCAGTTACAGCCTCCATAAACTTCAACACATTTCATGACGAAGGATAATGAAATCTATTTTTTGGCAGTTACTCTGAAACATTTCAGATTTCTGCCTCTCATTTTCTAATTTTAAGGACTTTTGTATGTCCTTTTCTCTTCACAGCTTGTGATAGAATTTTCTAAACAAATATTTATAATGACAGAAAAAATATTCTATTATTGTTTAATGATTATTATATTATTTTTACTCTAATATTAAATAATTTGTATAGTGATTTTTATCCTGACTATAATTTATCAAGTATTTGTTTGCAATACACTACACATTCCAAAAAAAAAAAGACTTTCTTCTGAATCAAGTTCATTAGATTCTAGTTCTTACCTGTCTTTAGTTTTAATTTTGACTTTCTATTATGTCTTTCCAATGGAAAATGTTCATCAGAATTTCAAAGCTGTCATGAGCACTTAACAGTCAAAAGACAAAATCAGATCAGTCACTTACTGTGGTGACTATCAAGTTGATTTCTTTTGTTTTCCATTATAAGTTGTTCCTCAAATTTATGGGTACAATTTGCTAGTCAAAAGTACATCTAGCAATAACATACTTGAGAAGGAGATTTTATATAAAAACTTCATACTCCTAAAATACCAATTTTTTTATTCTGATAATTTTCCTACAGATTTTCTAGAGGAAGATATGTTTAACAACAGCAAAATGTTTCTCCAATGATTACACTAAACCCCAGGTGAAACTGAGTGATTGTAGCGGTCCTTGATTTAAGGCCTGTAAATATATTTTATCTATCTTTTAATGTCTACCACATATACCTCCAAGACCAGGCAGATACTAATTTAAGGGCTTTCCGGTTTTGTTTGTTTTTGTTTGGTTGAGGTGGTGGTGGTGTTGCTGTTGTTTCCTGAACAATTTACATTCCTAGCACTTTCAAATTAGGCAACAAGATACTTCACAGAAATATATAATTCCCAATAACACTATATACTCTTTCAATCCTTTTTATTTTCTTGTTACCAGCGGATCTCATTACCAGAGTTTTCAACAATATATGGACAAATGGAAGAATAAATTTTACTTGCTCAGCTCGGAGTCTCAAGTGGTGCTAAGCGCTGCTAAGAATTTCTACCTTCTTGCTTTACTATTATTTATTAATTAGTCACTGACCACCTTCTTCCCACCACTGAAAGCATTTTGCAGAAGTGTAACCTGTGCTATTCCCTACATTGCCCATCATACATTGCGGGATATCACTGCTTGGACATGGAGTCCCAAGGCAGTATTTCACAGCCTTTTTTGGAGCACATATGATATTCCCCAAAATTTAAACACTTCCTCTTAAAACTTCCTCCTATCACTCAACAATGCTCTTATTAAATATTATCTCATTAATAAAGTAGTTGAACTCTAAATGAGAACACTATTGTAAACCCAATAAATAGATCACAGACTCACAAAATGGTTGAAGTTTGAAGGCAGCTCTGTTGGTCAGCTGGTCCAGCCTCTCTGCTCAAGTGGGGCCCTGTTGAGCCAGTTGCCTAGGCTCATATACAGACAGCATTTTAATATTTCCAAGGATGGAGAATCCATAACTTCCTTGGGAACCTTATACCTTGGTCAAGGTTCTTGGTCACCCTCTCAGGAGAAAAAACCAGTTTTATCATGCTCAGACTGAACCTCCTATGTTTAAGTTTGTGTCCAGTGCTTCTTGTCTTGTTAATGGGCACCCTGTGAAAAGCCTGGGTCTGTCTTATTTAGACTCTCCCTTGAGACTCTCCCTGAACCTCATCTGCTCCAGGCTGAACAGTTCCAGCTCACTCAACCTTTCCATGTCTCTTCTGTGCTGGTGAGCCCAGGGCTGAACAGAGTACTCAAAGTGTGGCCTCAATAGCGCTGAGGAGAGTGTTGGCAACTCTCCTTCTAGTGAAGCCCAGAATCCCACTTGCCTACTTTGTATCCCAGGTACATTGCTGGCTTATGTTCAATTTGATGTCCACTAGGACCCCCAAACCTTTTTTTGACATGTTGCTTTCCACCCTGGTGGCCCACAGCATGCTTTTTTCCTGGAATTATTTCTTCCCGTGATACAGGGCTCTGCACTTCTTGTTGAACGCCATGAAGACTGAGGACCTGTTGAGGACCCTCTGGACAGCAGCAGAAGCCCCTGTCAGATCCACCATTCTCCCCAGTTTTATACCATGCTCATCCCCATCTCAACTTCCTACTATCAGGCATTTCACTGGTTTGCTATTAGAGGAGCATGCCTGGTACCTTTACCACCATGCACGTCAGTATTAATATATTAAATACACGAAGTTACTTTAATCTCTGTTTGGCTCTTTGAATTTGATGAGCGTGTATACACCTGGCAGATGATACAGTTCTGGGATTAGCAAATGGCTGTGTCTGTGTGGATGGTAGGTGGCTGAATACTCTGAATGCTGCTCAGATGCCATTAATTAGGTTTGGTTTTGTAAGAGCTCCCCTTTCCTGCAGGATTTGCATTGCAGCTTGTGGCTCTCATAATGTCTTCTTCAAATTTGACATAACCGTACATTTCAAGGACTCTGACTCAACCTTTGCATTTTACATCATAAACAATAAACATCCCCACAACCCATTTACAGAATAGTAGAGGGAGTGAGAGAAAGAGGAAAAGAAAGGGAAGCAATCTCTTATTTTTAACCAGCCCTAGGATTTGGAGGGGAAAAAAAAAAAGATATTCCAATTAATAGGTGGAATAAGGCAAAAAAATAATCTTTTGTAATTATCATAGTAGTACTTCAAAGTATCCATGTGTTTGGCATCATATTTTCAGATCAAGCAGAATTATCCATTGTAAATATAAGAAATAGCTCCCAAGATAGTATAAGTGAAAGAAAAAGAATAAATAAAAGAAGATCTTCCTAATTTGTGATGCTTTGCTACTGATGCTAACTTGTTTACACGTCACAGTATAGGACTCTGAAATATTCAACATAAAAAGAAATAATCTGGCATTGGGAAATCCTAAAGTATTTCAGTTAGAAATGATTAGGAAACATTGTACCTATTCAGTCCTCCGCAGTTCTTTCTTGACACCGGTATGTTGTGCAGATTTTCTGCCAAGGGAAAATCTTTGAACTTGGTTTTTACCTCTTACCACTTACTTGGGTTATCATGGACAAAATGTCCAAGTACCTGTCATTCACTAGGAACACCGACATCCACTGGGTCAGCGGGCTATAAACACAACTTAAGGCTTGGGACCAGGGAAAAACAGAGGGGTCTCAATTGCAGGATAGTAGAATAGACTTTGTAAGATGGAGATAACAGTAAAATTGGTACTTTCTACGCAGGGTTTCCAAAGAAATGCGTAATCCTAAAATTAGTTTGTTGTCAATGATTACTGAAAATTGTTGGAGATTTTTTTATTGATTGATTTTGTTACATTAAAACAATCTGAATAACTGAAATTGAAACAACCATACAAATAATCGAACAAGTAAATAATCAGGAAACTTTAGTTTCAAGGATGAAAGATAAGTTACAGCTGATTTTCATTTCTAACCTTCTCCATATCTGAGGTTAGAAAACTGAAAAAGAAATATTTTTCTGAGGTCAGAAACTCAAAGTTTTTACAATACATGTCCATATTCTCTTTCTGACTTTCATAAGGTCCTCATTAAGGCATTTTCAATTGCTAATGAAATTTTTGGTAACTTAATACCCTGGTCTTGTACTTGGTCCATTAGCCAGAGCTTCCAGGAGTCATCCTTTTCTCTTGGCCACACCTGGTTTTTGTAAGGACAGCTTTCACAGAAAGCCTTTCTGCTGAGATTATATGGTCCTACATTCTCTTCCTGCTGCCCAAAAAGGCAAGAACCCATCCATACTCCAAACGCAATCACGTGGTGGTGTATCTTCAGGATTACATCTCTGTCACATTTATGTTGGTGGTTCTGTGTGAGAAAAGCAATGGGATGCCATTATTCCCAATAGGTCAGCTTAGTTTATGTGCAGCTGGGATGTAAAGGGATGAATCTAGATTTTATAATAAGATGATCTCTTTAGGACCTTTTATAGCTAGTGGGTGTGAATAGACATTTCTTCTGTGTAGTTTACTTTGCGGAATTATTTCTAAAGTTAGAAGGCATCCACTTGGTGCTCAGTATTTTCTGAGGTAGACTGTGTTGGGGAAGATATCTGTTGCCATGGACACTCTGGAAAATTCTGTCACACAGGATATCTCCTGAAAAAAACCCCCAAACACCAACATAAAATTGATGAAACTTACTGTGTGATAGGACCTCTCACCTAGCAGATGTCATGTTTTGTTGAAATTTTGAATATCATACTTCCATAACATCACTTCAAGGACTATCTTTGAATAATACACACTGATATACTGCAGATTATGAAACATTTTCTCTCAGGTGTTACCAGTTATCCATAACATGTAATATAACATCTCCACCTACACAATCTTAAGAAATATGAACATGCACACCAACAAATATGTGTATAGTATCTGTGTACATGTACATGCATATATATATATGTATATGTGCATGTATGTATATGCACATATATACTCAAATCATAAAACCTATATGAATCCAAAATATATGCATTCCTACTCAAAGCATAATTGCTTAATTTTAAAACTGAAGTGAGCAAATAGGCAAAAAAGTCAATGTCATAAAACAATTTTTTTAATTGAATAATGTCAGCTAAATATTATCCCATAGCTATCATTCAAGTTTACAGCAGAACTCTTTTTTAATGTGTCTTATCTGATTGTTTATGTTTGCTTTTATTGCACATATCTCTTTGATCTCTAACCAGCTATAATTATGATGTTTTCAACATGTTTTATGTTTCTATAACTGCTGTGCGCCATCAGATTTGGTACTTATACTGTCAACTTCAGGCTTTTTATGTTCTTTCATCTTTGTTGTGGGTGCCCTTTGTTTATGGAATCTAATATTAACATTTAAGTGCATATTTCAAAGGAAATGGACCACAAGATGTCAAACGTGCATTCACTTTACAGTTTATCCACATTAGACATTTTTTGCTACAGAAGTGCACATTAAGTACCTAATTGATATGGTCTCGTTTTCTCGCTGCTAACAGCTGTTATTTACTGCTGTATTTAGATGGACATGCAGTAATCATACAGGGGAGGCTTTGCACCTACAAACATGATCATAAATTCAGTTTTCCTTTTGATGCTTTTGTTTTCTTTGTATCCTATTTGTTTGTTTGTATTTGGTGGTTTTTTTCTCTACAGTACTCAAGAGGTAGACATCAAGATGTAGAATTTAGAGCCTGAGATGTTCCTCGGATTGGTCTTGAAAGGATGATTGACTTTTGCTTTGTCTGTCCATTTGCCTTCATCTTTCCCTAACTCTCAATGTGGAAAATCTCAACAGTGAAAAAGGACTTTTAATGAAATCTAGTTAACTTGATTTTAATAAAATTAGTGTAAAATATACTGTCTCCTAAAATATAGGCAATGACCTAGAGACCTGTAGGTGTGGAGTGTCTAATTCTTGAAAGAAAATTCATCACCATAAGCAAGAAAATACATATTACTTAGTATGCATATTCAGTATGCATGTTATTTTCTAGGTAAAGAAAGCTGCTATTACAAATAGACAAGACTGATTCCAACCCAAATTGTGAGGAAGAAATGTGTTTCACTCACAAAATATTAAGGTCACAGAGTAATTTATGCCAAAATTTGTATATGGGGTCAATGACTGTCACAATGATGCCTGAGCCTATTGAGGCATTCCATTACATTTAGAGTAATAGCATGGATGTTGTGAGGAAGAACTTGGCAACTGACATATAAAATGTTAACTGTAATTATATACAGAACTTCAATATGGTTGTGAGCAGTGTTGAATGAAAACTTCAGTGAGATGTGTTAAGAGAACAGATCTCAGAGGAAAAGAGAACAGTGTAAATACAGGGTTGATTCAGCAGCCCCTCCTGAAAGACCTTGCTGATTCCCGGATGAACAAGTTTCACTTTTCCTAGTAATTAAAAGAGGAATCTGTGTAGCATCTTTTTAGTCATACTTTTGTCTCATAGAACCCTGTAGTATTGGAGGTAAAGTGCAGAGGCAACAAGGAATGCCCTGAATTCTTTATATATAAATTCATTACTTCCTGCAAACACACATACTAATTTGAACATTCTCTTCTACACAACAAGGGAAGTGAAGAAAATTCAATTATAGTCCCATTTTGTAAGCATTTTATAAGCATATATATTTTAATATATTTATTTATATATTTTATAAGCAAAACTCAGAAAGCCCCTTCTTCATTCAAGAGAGAATATAAAACAGTCATTAGTAATGACAATATGTAAAAGAGACTGAGACAGCATAATGGATTAGCACAGTCTTTTAGCTGGAGCATGCAGATGTTAACATCTCAGATTTAATTTGCTCTTTTTTATGTAATTTTGGAAATTGATAAAATGGGGATATGCAACATTGCTTTTAAAGTAATTTATTTTTTAAGACCATTTAGTCTGCTGGTATTTTTCCTCCCCCTCTTTATTTTTCCACACAAAACTGGGAGATCTCCCTTTAACATTAATTTAGCAGAACCCGGACATCCTTTTTTTGTAGCCATTTTCTGCCCACATATAGTAAGGATTTTTTTTAGTATATTCTTCCATTTTGTATTCTTGTATCCTTATTCTCCTTATAAAGCGTAGTACATTTTTGGTAGAATTTCTCCTACACTTTTTCTAAAGTGTTTGTTCTAGCACCCACCACTTCCTTATTGCAACATGTGATTCAGTGTTTGCTATGCACCATGAGTGACTACAAGTGCTGCATCAGTTCTCTCTCCTACGGTGAACATGGCTGCTTTATGCAGCATACAAACCTTTTCTTCAATATTTAAATGGTATTTTAGGATCCTCACATGGGCCAGTAAAAAATGTAATGTTTCAAACTCAGAACATGCTGTGCAAGCAGAGAAATTATAATTTTTCAAATACGGAAACTGAGGCACAGAGAGGTCTGTTTAATAACAAAAAGTCACTCCAAGAGTTATTCATATGCCTAATAGAATTTGTGTATTTCTCCTCCCCACCACTTTCCTGTAAGCATCAGATTTTTTCTTAGAAGCTGCTCAATTCTGAAACGGCCTATAAAGAACCAAAATTATGAACAGAGAAATCAGAAAATTATAAAGAAGGGATGCATTGGGTAATCAAACTTCAAACAGTTCTATTCATTTTTGGCATTGTTCTATCTATGTTGTCTCTTACATGATGTAAAACGTTTTATTATGCAGAATTAACACTGGGAAATGTCTTAATAGCCAATCAGATTGTATTTAGTGATCATCTCTAAATTTAACGAGGGTATCATTCTATAGCTCTGAAAGTCTAGTTTAGTTCCTTTTACTACTTTTATCATAGCAATTACATCAACCTAAACAACAATTAGGCGACTCAACACACAGTAGGCAAATTAGTAACTTCCGTTAAAGTAGGTTTATGGCCCTCTTGAGCAAGGCTTTTGAGTAGCAAACTGTACAGAGGCCAAATTCCAAGACTTCATTCTAGTAACATTTCATTGTACACCCTCTCTGGTATTTCTCTCTATACTACAAATATAAATCAAAATAATTCTGTGATATGGGTTTACAATCCAGTTTCTGACATGGTTATTACTTTGAGGCCTGATTCCTTTCAACTGTTCTTTTTTATTAAGATTGCAATGTAAACTGACAGTTTACCCCGAGGATTTTTTTTCTTTCTTTTCAGGAATTGCTACTAGAGGCTATGGTTTTTGTTTTGTTTTGTTTTCCAGTTTACAAACAGTAAAATGACTTCATCTAAATCTGTATGCATTATACTGCAGAACATAAAGCAATCCCTCATGTACCAGAGCAGAGTGTTTGCATATGTTCCCTCAGAACCATTCATTCAGCACCACTGTGCTGTTTCATCCTGGGGCTTTAATGCAATAAGGAGGAATTTCAGTGATATGTTTCCTCTAGCTAAAGGACTATTTTAGAGTCCCAGTTTTGTCTCCTTCTGGCTGGACACTTCCAGTTGAATACCCCAGTTTGCTGCTGCTTTAGTTGCATTGACATGATTGTTAGCAGAGCTGTGCTGTAAATAAGTTCACTGAAATTATTTGGGTTAAAAAGGAAAAAAAAAAAAAGAAAAAAAGAAAGACAATAAAAGATGAGAAAGATTTTATTTTAAAGCTCTGATCATTTGGGTTTTCTGTAGCAGAGCTATACTAAGAATTTCAGCATAACATGGGGCACTGAGCTACTCTGGGGAGGAGGGAAAAAGGCCTGAGGTTGAAAGGTAGGCAGAAATTTGTCCCGTATTTTTTCAGCTAAGAATCAACCAAATAGCTGCTTGTGGCAAGAGAGGAGGAAGGCTGTAGGCCATTTTGGCAGGTATTGAACAAGAACATTTCCTTTATATCCTTATTTTTAGTGAAATGGATAATGTAATTTCCATTTGTTATGCTTAGAAACACAACTCAATGCAAATGTGACTCTCTTGCCAAGTCATTTATCTATTTCAGAATTAGTATGGTCTTTAAATATAATTTGATGAGAAGCACATTTTGATCAAGGAAAATTCTTTTACTTTTTAGCTTTCAAGAAGGTCATAAGGAGTATCAAGAACAGGAACCACTCATCACTAGGGTGCTTTTTTTCTCTCTGTGGTCAACTCACAGGAAATAGGAGGTCTGGAGCCTTAAAAGTGCTACAGCATCTCCCTACCACTTGTAGGCGTCTTAATTCATAACTGACATTTTTCAAAACTCATGAGTGCATCCCAGCAGTGGAGTTATTCATCTTTCTTTGCAGCACATCAATTTAATGACTTATTCAACTGAATAACACACTACAGCTATTACACAGATAGCAAGTTTCAAGACTCCTACTCTGAATCATGGTGTACAAGAGCTACGCTTCCAAATGAGATGAAGGGTGGCCTTCACTGGCCAGGTTCATCATGGCTAGGTTCTTGCAGCCATGTCCATTTTGATTCTGTCTGTTTCTCTACTAAAAAAAGACCTTGAGTTAAGCTGGAGCTGGAGCACTGGATCCCTGATCATCAACCCCTGTTCTAATGTTTGCTTACTTAGTTCTTTAGGATTACTCCTTTTTGCCCTCTCCAAGACAGATGTACTTTAGAAGAGAGTAACACAAGGTAGTATAAACATGAGCTAATCTCATTAGGGTGCTCATTTTTTTTTTAATTTTGGTTTTTTTTCCTTTGCTTTAGTTGGTTTGTTTTTTTCTGTTTGTTTTAAATGAATCAGCATAGGCAGAGGCTGTTAGGCTTCTGTTTTCTGCCAATCCTTGCTTTAGGATAGAGACTGCTGTTCAGCTACTAAGGCATGACTTGCTGTAGCAGACAATTTACTTTATAGGCCTAAGAGTAGGAAAAGATTCCCAGCCAAGGCTTGTGAGAAAGCTGTATAGTCTTGAGTCTGAATAAGGAACACTAGCTTAAATCTCTTCAGTCCTTCTGGGTTTTTTATGTGCTGCTCTGGTCCTGGCTAGCTTAACTGTCTTCCTGGCTCTGCTGAGTCTTCTGAAAATACATTTCTAAACACTTCATGAAAAGTCTATGTGCTCAAATTGAAAAAGAAGGTTCTCCGGTAACACAGACTGCTTGTGGAAAGTGTAGCAAAACACTCAGCAAAAAAAGTGTCTCCTACAGACTCTAAAAGTAGATGTCTCCTTTGCATGACATCAGGTTTCCAGGCATCTTTAACATATTCTCTTTCATTTTTTGTTTTTAATTTCTTTAATAAAACTTAGTCATTATAATAGAATTACGACGACCCAGGCATAAATCAATCCTTTCACTATGTCTTAACCAAGAACTTATTTCTCAAGTAAAACAAAAGATATCCATCTCACCTATCTTAAGGACTAAATTAAAAACTGCATGTTAGAAGAGTAGCCTTCTTAAGATCTCTCTTTAGAAGTGAGAATTTGTGAGCTAGTCTTCTATTCTGAAACTCCTTCTAATAGTTCTCTTCAGGGATCATGTAAAACATGTAACAGCTCTTCACTTAGGCATGATATTTGAAGACACTACTTATGTTCCTCCTGTCCCACAAATACACTTCCAGATCTTTAAAAGAAATGAAACAAGATGTAGTGAAGCATGAATTTTCTTCCACTTCAATAGTTTTAATTCACAATAGTATGTCTGGCCTTGGAACTAATGAATAAGGAAAAAATATAAAGTTTAAGGACACCTGGATTTATTCCAAAGAAGCAGAGAATTAAAAATATATGAAGAAATATGTGAAAAAAAGTACAGCCATCTGGACCTCATCCTGGGTAACTGGCTCTAGGTGGCCCTGCTTGAGCAAAGGTGTTGGACAAGATGATCTCCAGAGGTACCTCACAGTCTCAACTGTTTTATGATTCTGTGCCATCAATTAAAAAATAAAATCGTGTGAGAGACAAATAGTACGTTCCAAGGACATGGAGTCACATTAATTTTCATATTCTGTAAACTTATCATGAAACGCAAATGAATTGAAAGTAATTTTCTACTGATTTAGAGGTGTCTTGCCCACCTCATCCCTACCTAATGTTAACATAAAATCTATAGAAAATGATTTATTTAGAGAGTTTTAAAGCAAAACTATCTGTTTGGGTAAAATTATATTGTGAAAAATCTCTTAGCTCAAGGATGAAATTTCTATTCGAAATCAAAGAGAAATGTATCCCTCAACCACTTTGTCAGTTCAGAACATCTATTAATTTGGTGGTCATTTACATACACCTGAGATAAAAGAAACTCAGATTCAAGTCCCAGCTCTAATTAATGATTAACTCTATCAAACAGAACACCTGCAAAAGCCAAAATTAACAGAGATCACACAAAGAGTCTTACATCAGTATTATTTCACAGACTCCAAGAAAAGTAATTCTTCATTTTACTGATGCATGATGAAAAGTATCTTGTTGTTCATCTTAAAAGGTGTGTCAGCATGCACAAACTAATTGCATGACATAGGCTGAGAATAGCATCTGTACAGACTGTTGTAATAAATAAATATATAAATAGGTGCACTGTTTCAGTTGAAAACATAAAACTTCGTAAAAAATGTGTTTAAAAATTACATTATCAAAAATAAACACCAATGTGCTTGCAATCTTTCAACTCGTGCATTTTTATCTCTGGCAGTGAATATCGTGCCATGTAGGCCCTGTGCCTATGGATAACCATGTACATAATTTTTTTTTCATTATTAACAATTTCACTAACAATCAGGGGAGTTTAAGGGCTGTTTTTCTATGTGCTTCTCACTCCATTTGCACATAATTTTTTCAGAAAACATTTCTTTTATTTTAGTACAGAAAAAGAAAATCTTTGAAATATTCATAAGGCTGGAAAACTTTTTTGACAACTTCTGACTATGTGGCAACAGTCTCCTTTACAAGTTACCTGTAATAATTACAACTCCTTTTATTGAAATGTTCTTTAAAAGCAATTTTCTATTCAACACCTTGGGTAATTACAGTGGGAAATGATTGATAACATCAATTGATATTAAATATTGTACTGCTAATCACCATGTAATCTTGCATGCAGTTATTCATTAGTTACTTCTTTAATTTGAATGGCTGACAATTTACATGGAATGCTTCAGTTATATGAATTATCATATTTTTATTCCCCAGAGAAGCCCCGCACTTCATTAGAACAGAATCATTCACATTGCTTTTCTTTCATTTTCAAGAGTGAAGTACTTTGATTTAAAAGTTCTGTAGCTGTATTCAGGCAAGATATTAGGCTCTTCATTGTCAAATAACACTATGCAATGCTTGTACAGTACAAAGGTACTTCTAGAATAAACAAAGTCACATTGTTATACACTGTTCTGACACTAATAAACAGTTGATTGCAGTCTCCAAGAGAATTTTGTGCTTCTGTGTCACATTCTAGGCCACGATGCCATGCCCCCAAATGCGTTCATACTATTAACTGACTGCTAGAGTGGCTGTAGATGTCATTCACTTTGTAAACTGCTTCACTCTATCACCCAGGGCAGATCATAATGTTTTAACACTTACACGTACACATGAGTCAGACATTTAAATCTGATGGCTCTCCCAAAAAGAGCATAAATACTAAATACACTAAATCAGTTTTATTAATGGGAGTTAAAATTATTTTGGAAGTAACTCGTAGTAATTTTGTGGAGACAGTATATTCCTTACGAAATATGGAACCATCTGTTGTATGGAATCTCATTATGTGATAATGCAGTGATGCACACTGTATAAAATTTGTACTTAAAAATCTTGTTTGTATTCCAGGGTCAATGTGAAGGTATTTGCTCATGAACATATGTAACCAGAAAACGGAGGAAACGCTCACAAACTGGTGTTACACACTTTCTTGCACAAAAATTGTTCTCTCGGAACATTAGTTTTATGGTCCCCTGAAATTCACCCCACATCTCAGCTCCTGCTAATGCATTGCTGTTTCACAGCCCACAAGCGCTTACCTGTTCTTGATACACAAGAGCTAATGCCCTTATCACTGCCCCCTTGTTAACCTCCCCCCGCTTCCCCACAGTGCCAGCTGCTCCTTTCTCTCTACACACTCACTAATCAGCATAATGAAGTCAGACTCGGAATATTTGTTCCCAACCTGGATTTAATTTGAACTTTTCTCCCCCTATTTTCTACCACATTTTTTTCAGATGGCTTCTGTGTTGGCCTGGTTTTTCTATTACCTGTTCCTATAAACTTTATGTGTCTTGGAATGAGAAGCTCATCAAGAGTTTCTGAGAGTGATGACTTAAAGGGTATTTTGGAGAAATCTGCTTTGTTCAGCTATGACAATAGCAGTTCATCTTAGGTTAAACTCACACTCTTCACACTCAAATGGAAACCTATTTGTTAGTATTGTCATGTCACAGTTTGTATATACATGGTTTACAAAATCAAAAGTTTAGAGTGATGAGGCAACTATTTCAAAGAAGTCAATATGATCTATTGATTCAATGCCGTCTGAGAAATTCCAAGATTTTTTACATATTTCTATGAGCATACATATACCTGAGATGTACAGGTGACATTAGCACAATACAGTTAATTTCTTTTGTTATTCTGACTCATATCCTACCTATACACAATGAAACTATTACTGAGATTAAACTGTCAGGGTAGTATTAAATATATCCCTCATTAAAAATACTTAATTTATTTTATTCTCTTAATTCAAATTTAGTAACTGAATTTTACTCTGCCACACAATGTGTCAGAAATTCCCTAACTATTAGCAAGTTCAGTGCTGTAAAATCACATGATCCATCAGAAATAAAAATGGAAATTTCATTTTAGTGAAAGGCTGAGATTTCTATTTTTACGGTAGAACATAAAACTTCTCACTAGTTCTGTTACTTCATGGTACTTCATTTAAAAATTCATATTCTTATGTGAACAGATAGAACTTTATGGACTTTTTAATTAATTTTTACAGTTTCTCATTAGTGCCTTCTCCTCCTATATATTTGGAATCACTAGCATTGAGACTAAAGAGACACTGCTAGAACAGCAGCAGAAGGATCTGGTACTAAGTCTGCTTCTCCACACACATTAGCATTAAGTAGCAATAGCTCCCCCAGGATCTCAGCAGCACCACAGTGATGTGCCCAGAGGCACATTCTGCGACTCCATCCTGCATCCCTTGCCTATTAGTCTCTGACGAACTCCTCTTATAAGAAAACTGTAGTGCAGTTATACCAATTTTTGTTCAAAAAGTTGCTTGGGTTTGCCGTTTTTTGCTTCCTTGATTAACATGTTTCTCCAAATGCAACCTCTGGGGTTTGTGAGCCTACACTCTCTTAGGTCTCACTCTCCTCTGGTATCTCCTTCAGCCTCTCTTGAAAGGTTCTTCTTTTCTCAGTCCTCATTTCTGGTGTAGTTGTGTACAGGACAGCTTTTTCTGGCTAGAAGTCACCTCTTTAGGACTTCAAAAAATGAAAATCTGTAGAAAATTTGTTATGCAAACACGCCAGCTAAATTACCCCATTTTATATTTTACTGTTAGCCTCCTGAACAAAATTGTACTTCTTTCAAATAATTGAACTTATGACCCTCAAGAGTTTGCAAAAACAGTGAAAGCTCCATCCTTGAACTTTTCCTGAAACAGAAGTGTGTACACACTACTTTGAGTGTCCTCAATGCTGAAGTGAAAATCTAACTTTCCAGAAATGGCATTCCATTTTGGATTGAAACTTTTTTATCTGAGAAGCTCTGTGCAAAGAACTCTGCCTGGGGAAAAAAAATAGAAATAAAAGTCACAGAAATGAAATAAATTTAAAAGTCCAGTCTGAATGAGTAGAATTGATTTATCTGAAAAAAGCAATGCTTAACATTCGTGTACAATGAGAAGTTAAATTTGAAATATTTCACAGGCCATTTGAGGTTAAGAATGATTTTATGTTAATAAAAGTATTTAATACTTTAAGGCACTCTTTTCAATAGAAATATTTTTATTTTATTCATCAATATTTTCCTAGTTTTTAATCTGCTTTCAATAGCACTAGGAGGAAGAATAAATGAGGTGTTCAGGTACATATGGTTCTGGAAAAAGATCTTTATCCCAAACCATATAGGCTTTTTTCCCCTGGTCATTTATCATTTATGGTTATTTAGGTTGAAAAATGTACTTATAAATAAAGTAGGGAGAAGTGAAATATCACATAAACTTTAAGAAAAACACATTCAAATATTACTCTATGTTTTTGGGGGTTACTGGTTAGTGTTTTGGATTTTTTTCCTGGTAGTTGTTTGCTTGCTTCTCTTTGCAAAGTTCTTTACAGCTCTCAACCACAAGATCCACCAATATATATCACAAAAATAAAAGTTTCCTTTTGTTAGTAAAAAACAAGAAATATAGGAATTCCAGGACAATCCGAGTGCTATTTTAAATAAAAAAGTTTCCTCTCTGCCTGTCAGTGATTAAGTGCTATCAACATGAACAGCCAAATTCTGTTATATTATAGATAAGATATATTTCCAAAATTCTTATTCTTCCTCTAACCAGGTAGCTACAACAGTATCCTCCAGGCAACTATTGTTTTGATCATTCTGTTGTTCTGTTTGGATTATGTTCACAAATCTGACAAATCAAACCTAGTACTGTCCTCTGCATTTGAGGATTAATAGGAGAGGAGTATCTTAAAATTTAACTGTAGAACCCTCTCACAATTTTCAGATTAACAAGTCCAATTGTAGAACATGACTGGGACAGTTTCCTGAGAAATCATGGACCACAACCACTACTTCAACAGGAAACAACTACTGAGTGTGACTTGAAGAGTTTATGTGGTCTATGCCATCTCTGGGCTGTTCTATTCTGATAACTACGGTGTTACACAATTTTAACATATTAACCTTATTCACAAAACTTTAAACACTTTGGTTCCTGCTTGACCTGTACACTGTTCTTTCTGTCCTTGTCCTTCTATCCTTGTATCAGTCTATTGATCTTGGTGGTGTTTGGGCTGTTTTTCAGTTTTGTGTTTGCTTCGCACTTAAGATAATTAAACGCTTCTGTAAAACATGCTCATACATATAAATATAAAAAAAGAAGAAGGTCTTTTTCTATCAGTAGCACTATTAGTTCAGTCTGAAGAGAAAAAAATTAGAGGATTATCATGGTGAAATCTTTTTTCATCTATTTTTTTTCTCCCCCAAGACAGAAATACAATCCTTTCTTTTTTCTACATGATAGGGAGTACTCAGTGAAAATATGGCATCATCCAATTGATGTAGAGTCACTAGTACTTTTTATGTGTTTTACTAGATAAAGTGAATGGCATACTGCCCTGACATGTTTAAACTTTTAGATTACAGTCTTTGAGATAAAATAGTTTCCTTTTTTTATAGACATATGTTTCAAACAGCTCATTGAATTTACATTTCATTTCTAAATTTTCATTAAATTCCAGATTATTTCTACAACAATGTTCAGCATTGGAGAGAAATAATAAAGGTGGATAAAAAGGAAGAAAACTGAAGAACATCGGAAAACACTGACAAATTCTTATCATCTGGAATTGCATTACTTCAGAAGTATTTCAGCAAACCTTAGACTTAACCAAATATAACTTGTCACTGCTGCAAGCTTGGTATATGCTCTGATCCTCTGCTTCTGGGTCTTATAAATATATTTTCTCCTCTCCATCTAGACAGCTTTTTGAGAATTTACGTCTCTTTATTTTCTTGTTCTAAATTGTTCTCTATGATTTCAGGCAGCACTTTGGTATTTCTAAGTAGCATGGAAGAGATTCAAACCCCTCTACATATCTGCATCTTTTCTTCTTTCCTCAACAATGTATGAGTGAATACAGTGCTCAGGAAACTGAGCTGCTAATAATCCTGCTTTGAACCAGAGCTAACAAGACCAGGTGTGTACCTGCCTCCAGAGAACTGCTGGCAATTCACTTCTTACCTGCCTTGGCATGCATCTCTCTAGTCCTGAATTTCTTCTGAAGACAGATTGCTAATCCTTTCACAATGGCTGGTATGAAAAAACAGAAGAAAAATATTAGGCTTGACTATCTCAAAATCATGAGTCTCACTTTCTCTTGTGATCCATTCATGATCTGAATTGAGTCTTAATTAAAGGATAGTATATTAACCTACAGCATCAGAAAGATCCTGGTGCTTGCTGTTCTGAAGTTTTACAACTAAATATCAAGCTATTCATTTGAATTCAGTCTTACAGCTCTAAAGCTTTCTTTATTTGGGCTCCAGACTTCATTGTTTGAGAATTTCTACTAGATGAATAATTGATATCTATTGGCACATGAATAAAAATATATTCTTGGTTTTATTCCAAGACATTCTTGTATCTGGGTTAAACACACCCTTAGCTAGACAAGCAATCCTATAAAAAAACCTCTGCTTTCTTTTTCTTATCTATTCTATCTTATTTTTAGTAAGCAGTAACACTCTCTTCTCTGAAAATCTCACAGCACCCACAAGCATAAATAGAAAAATACAAATTCTAATCTTTCTGTGATATCCCTGTGTACTATGCTTCTTGTCTTTTATTTCTTTCCATCAGAAAATGAATTCACTTAACACACTTAAAATGATCTCCAGTGGCAGACTTTCTTTCCTCGTGAAAGAGTTTCTCTTCTAGGAACAGGATTCATGGGGCCTGATTCTCTATTGGCAGGACTGTCCTTTTCATAATTTTAAAATAGGTGAAAAGCAGAGGAAGAATGCTGTAAGAGTGTTATTTTACACCAACTATTCCCAAGTGTAATTCACTTTGCTGGTAACTATTAAAGTTGGCCAGTAGAAATGCTTTCAATGAATAGTAGGATACAATCCAGCAAAAATCTGCTTTCAATGGCAGAAATATCAAATATCAGAAGCACTATCAATTGTCTTATTCTGGACAGATGCTGTTAATTAATGAAAATAAAATTTCTTTTTTGTTGAGCTCCACTGACTAGACCACTGATTCCAAAATCACAGACTCAGAAAAACACTCTAATTAATACTAGGCTACACAGACTTGCTCTACACTTTCTAATAAATGATCATGGCCATGCAACTATTCAGAGGGAGTCCAAATTCCATGAATTACAACTAAATCAATCATCTTTCACTTCTAACCATTCTTGATACTATGCAAAATTTGGACTTTTGAGTACTTTACATAAGAGAAAACTGGAAAGTTTTGCAAACTTGCCAATGCAGATATTTGTAGCAGAAGATCTACAACCATTCAGAAAAGCAAAACCCACAGAGGATTAAGGTTATGTTCTAAGTGTAAGAAGTGTGCTCATCTAATCTGATTCCTTTCAGCATTCTTATTTAATATTTTTTTCATATTATCTTATATTCACTATTGATTTTTTAAACCAAGCCTTGTGACCTTCATAGGTTAAATGAGCTCTTAGCATGGACTTATAATTGACATGTTAATGAGCACTCTTTCACAGTCTCTAACAGTAAAAAAGAAAAGGTAATTGGAAACTAATGAAAAAAACCTTGATTTGTTGAAATAACCATGTCTCTAGCAGTGTTAAAATTATCAAGCCCTAAAAAAAAGAATGTTTGACATAGAGAAGCAATTGGTGAAAGTCTGAAATGACTTGTTAAAATGATTGTCATCTTTGAAAAAAATTACAATAATATAATTTGAAAGCAAACTACAAAAACAGCAGGGTAGAACTATCCAGGTTTAATCTGGACTGACTGTATGGGTAAATGATGGTTGCTGAATAGAAACAATTTCCGTTAAACACTCCTGTGCTTTGAGATCCTTCCTTCAGGGAGAAATAATTCTTTGTAATAAGATCTGTGTACATCAGTGTCACCACATCTGGTGACTTACTTTGCTCTGTAGAGTTCGAAGAAGGAAACAGCATTTTTACTCTCAGACAAAACTCTGTTTGAATTATGCTGGCAAATTGAAGAAATCCCTCGTCCTCTCTAATTTCCATCGCAAGGAATAGAATGCACTTGTCACGCTGTGGTGCATCCTCTCAACTTTAGCAACTTTTGGGTGGCTTGATGCCACCTATACTTAAACTGTTCCCCCTGTATCATAAGCTTCACAGGGACTTTGCAAAACACTTCCCATACACTTGCAGTGAGCCCACTCTAACGTCTTCAGGTTACAGAAAATTTTGGTGTAAACCAGACTAACAACTCTATCTCCACAAAATTCCAGTTCGTATCTGAGTTGTGTATTTCATTTGTTAGTTTTGTGTTTGCCAAATATTTGCAGATGAAGTAGCATGTGTCACTAAGGGAGAGGTCCTGTAGAAACAGAAGATCTGTTTAATTCAAAGGATTAACCAGGTGAAAGTTGTTTATTCCTGTTGGCTCTAGGCTGTAAAGGGAAATGCGGCATATGCAACCTAAGATTAGCCATCAAAAACACAATTATATTTGTTTTGTTGTGCTCACATTACAAGTTCCCTGGCTGGACTTCCTAAACTAAACCACACAGCTTTTCAAGAATCACACTACTTGGCCAAAGCTCAAAGATGAGCCCAGATGTGGTTTCAAAGAAGCATAACTGATTGATGGTATCTTTTAAAAGAATGTCACATCAGAACCCTTAAGTTGCAGAGGATGGGAACTTGTAGGTAGAGGTGAGCACACCCAAAGTTTTTCTTTACTGAACAGGAAGGGTAGAATCTAAGGCAGCAAGCAATACATTGGAGGATGAAAACAATGAAACTCACCTTTTAACAGAAACTTAGAATGAAATTTCCCTTGTAACAGAACAATTTAGATGGTACAGCAGCCTAACAAATGTAACACAGCAAAATGGTATGGTACTGTGATTTGAGTAATTCACAAATGTCTCTGGCAAGTTATCTTGTGTTCATCAGTGGGGAGAGAGAAAATCAACCCCCAGCACTGCCTTGTAATGCTAAATAGAAGAACAGTCTGTCCCGTACTCCTGAGGCTAGGTGACCCCGACTGATTCAAGCCTACTCCCTGTAGACAAAATTGGCAGCCTGCACACCAGTCATTAAATGTCTCTGTGGCTATTCTGACTCAAGCCATGCTCCTGAAGAACTAAAGTATGAGTCTCTTTGGTGTATTTTTTCCAGTTATAATGAGAGGGCTGTGTTGCATCATACAGGACCATTATTTTTATTTTATAAAGCTGAAGGTATGTGTTAGGTATCCAAGGATATAAGTTTGTTAAAATCCTATTAGGAAAAAGGGAAACGAATTCAATGCAGGATTATCCATATGCCTTTCAGGAGTCCCTGAAGTGAACAATGTTTGGAAGCATGCTCAGGATTTGTCTTTGAGGGAGTTCATTGGAGCAGTCTGAGGAAGTGAGGTGATAGTTAATGGTGGATGACTGGGAATTAAGTGCTTACACTTACCCCCTGGCTCCCTTCTATTCAGTAGCCTAGACATACTCTGACCATTTGTAAGACCCTGAAAGACATTATTTAGTTTCCATACAATGATTAATTTTGGCTTCCTGAAAACAGTATAAAGATAGATCNAGAGAGCTTGAGGATAACTTCACATATCCAGATGGTCATCAAGACAGCAGGAAATGCCATTTTCGCTGTGGGCATACATCAGCCCAGAGTCACTTGTTCTCACAGACTTTTCTGCTTTGGACTGGGGGAAAAGGAGCCTAGTTTTCTGCTAATTTCTCTGGTCTTCTCTTTGCTTTGAACTAATCTGTCCCATCCTTCACCTGCTACGGATAAGAGAAACCTCATTATTACAACCTTATGATTTTCATTCCTTCTGCAACCACTTTGCATGGTGTTCTATGCCACTTATGCCACTCTGGCCAAACTTCTACCCTTCATTGCAAGCACAAGGGAGGGGTACTTGCGGAGGGGAGAAGAGCAGAAGAATTTAGTCACTCTTTTTGAAAAATAGCTTGAGTGTCTATCAAAGCTACCAGAATGTAAGCTTTTACTGGTGAGTATTTGAAAACAATGGATTTCATCAGTGCCACCGATGCCTTAGGTTCTAGCTTTTATATTTTTCAGATCCTGTACTGCCTAGTGTGTAACTCTGAAACTTCATACAGCCTGTTAGCTACTGTTCTCTCATGCTGGTTAGACATAACAAACCATCTCTGGGCCTGAACTCAAGGACACTTTGTTGTCCCATGCCCTAAAATACGTAAACTGAGCCTCTGGAAGGGGGAGTAAACTTGGGATAATTACATCATTACTTGCAATTATAATTGGAGAATTAACCATGATATGCAAATGGGTCAAACTTATAAAAGTGTGAAAATCCCATGACCCAGGGTCCATCTTGTGTGGAGCCCCTCGGAGGCTCTTGACTCCCAAGGTGTACCTTTGAAGGCCCTTCAATAAATACCTGTTTTTATTCTCTTAATCTTGTCTAGCTTCTGTTTTCAGGTAGCCACTTCAAGGCATCACCACAAATTACATCAAATTTTTGTAGATAATATGCAGATGCTGAATAAATAAGTTTGATTGAAGGTCGTAATTCTGAGGGGATATGATTTCATCAATTTTAATAGGTTCCATAAACAAAACTTCACTAAGAACATATCATCTAGAAGCAATGATTTTAATTTTAATTCTCTTTAAAACTTAATAAAAATATTCACAGTATAAAGGAAGGAATGAGAATAAAAGTTTCTTCAGGAAACTTCTTCAGCTGAATTAATCATTTGATATAATTATAAATTTGTTTATGCTGGTTAGGAACAATGATATTTTCCCTTGTTTTTTTTCCTTGGTAAATTTATTTTCTCTAATTAATTACTTGAAGTAAGTACCATTTTTGTCTCAATTCAGCATAAAATTATTATGATATTTTTTCGAAGGTTTGCATTAACTTAACAAAATATGTAATCTATCTGCATCGCACAGGCTCAGAAGTTCAAGGGTGATTAGAGGGATGTGGGTTGTTTGCTCTCCTGGGTCTTATCACGTGAAAAAATTAAACATTTCCCTAAAAATTATCTTAAGCCCTCCCATAATTTCAGACACTTCTTGAACTTTCTTTACTTCTCTTTTACTCTCTGTACCCTATGATATAACGCAATACTAAAATGTACGTCTTAAAAAGTTGCGGAGGCTAGAAAAAAATAATTATGGTCAAAGATTATTCCGGGAAGGTGTACTGGGAAACACAGTGGATTCATAGGCAAGAAAGTACGTGGCATTCCTATCTATTTTGATCCCCACATAAAACTGTTCCTCTTAATATGATTCTTTATACCTATCATCTTCTACAGACAACTTAAAAAAATGTGCATTTAGAGAAGGTTTAGAGGTAAGGATATCATAAATCATGCCAGTTCCTGTTTGTATATGTCTGTACTCTGTTGTGACCAGCCCACAGCTTTTCTAAAGACAAATTGCTGAGATCTGATGAGAACTAAATTACTTTGCGAAAACTAACCTTTTTTTTCCTGAGCATTTTTGTCAATGTCTACAGACAAATACTTGGTATGAAGGAGGCAGACTGAAATTCGCATTTTACCAGCAATCTTTTGCCAAGTGAAACTAGTCTATGTGATCAAAAATAACATAATTTAAGACAAAAGATAATAAGACAAAAGATTCAGGACAGCATAGCTACAAAAACAGAACTGCAGTTTCCTAGCTTTATTGTGCATGCCCTGCACTCTCTTTGGCTACTCACATCCTTCAGTACAGCAGGGCACTGCAATCTGGATAATGACTCTGTAACTATGCTAAATATCTGCCTGGCTACCCTAGGTAAAAACACATTTTTATAAACAAGTGTACACAGAAGGGTGAAGACAGATTCTTCGGATTCTGTCTAAGCTGAGTAGAACCATGCCAACCCTGTTTCAGGAAACTCTCTTTCTTGTCAAACAATGAGCTCAAGGGGACACCGAATCTTAGCAGAGCCTGTTACATTCAGCACGCCTCCATCTCAGCTCTTTCATTTAGGACTGGCCTAATTCACACAGCTGTTTTACTGCATTTTCCAATCCTTTGGAGGAGGTGAGGATTTTCTATTCATGACTCCACAAAATGCCACATCAAAGACAAAGAGAATAATTATTGGAAAAGGCAAAGTATGAAAACTATTCTCCCAGTGGATTATGTTTGTTTAGCAAAAGCAAAATGGACCAACTACCATCATATTTCTCTCTTTATATTTCGAGCCATATTGCATGTGCAGGTTTGATTCCAAACCAGAGACTGATAGGATTTGAACAGTGTCTGTGAAATGGCATTACCTTGCACATAACGAATAGATACCTCTGTTTACCTTATTAATACAACAAATGGTCCATTTCAACATACGTGCCACCACCTGCTGCTTAATCAAACATGCAGTCACAAGTTCATCTGAAATAAAGCAATCTCTGTTGATGAGAGCACCCTCCCATGAATTTTATTGGTGTGCATCTTAAGAAAAAGATTGTGACTTGAGCAACACAGGACACACAGCAACATGTTTAGGAAAATAAATTATCTATACCCTTATATACAACCTTTTCTTTCAAAGAAAGAAAGGAGAACAGAATAAAGCTAAGCATGAGATGAATAAAATCAATATGATATTAAATAACAGCCCAAAATGATAAATTAGAAATATTTCCTTCATATATTTATATATCTCAGTGGGTTTCCTTTCAAAATTAAAATCCAAATCAAAAACTACTAAAATAGAGAAGAAAAATGAATACCTTGCAAACAATAAAAACTATGATCTGACATGTCATCTCAGAAGGAAACAATATATATTCATGTGATAAGAACAATATCCTTATATTTATGAACTGAGAAAAATGATTGAAAACAATGTCTTACCATGTTTTCAATAGGCAATCATCATCTTGCATAAAAGTAGTATAATTTGTGACAGCTGCAATACAAGTTACATTTTTTATTTCTTTTGAAAAAAAAAATCTACAGAACAAAGCACAGCTATGATTTGCTGCCTACCTGTTCTTAATTATGATACCAAGCTCCATAATAAATCACAGGAAAAAAGAGTGAATATCCTAAGGCAGATTTTAGCAGTCCCTGCTTCTTTCACACATTTATGTGGTGGAATGTTAAGAGGATGCCAGAATGGTTAAGGTTTTCTGGGACCTCTGGAAACTGTATAGGTCAACTTCTCTGCTCAGGTAGGGTCAACTTAAGCAGGTTTCTCAGAGCTTTGCCCAGTCAAGTTTTCAACATCTCCACGGATGAGCACTTAAACCAGAGGTCTAGGACACCTGTCCCAGAGTTTAATCACCTGCACCCAACATAATGTTCACTATGTCCTAATCCACAGCATATAAATTTGAATAAGCTAACTCAAAGGCACTGATGGTCACTTATGCTAGTTCAGGTCCTTGGGTGGTATTTATCCCTTTAAAACACAACTAATGTTAATTTATAATCACAAAAACTTCTAGGTGAGATAAAAAGTAACTGTAAACTGTAAAGATCATTCTAATAAATACATTCCTGTTTTCTTAGAGCTGTAACATATTTCTGTCCATTTATTTCCCTACTCCTCCCCAAGGTTTCTCGTTTCTCTGCATCCTCTTCTGTCCCCATTCTTCATTGTACTTTATCACTCTCCCTCTTTGTTGAACAGCTCTCTGTCTTTCAGTTGTCATTGTCATGATGGGCATTTTGAAAGCATTTTACAGAAAGGATTTGCTTCACAATATTTCCTAAGCTGTGTGGATACGCACATGTCAGAATGATGTCTCTTGCTGTCATTCCTCTGATACTGCTGTGTCCTGTACCTGAAGATTTAATTCCTCCAAACTGAGTTTTCCTATTTATTCCATTCATGGTCTATTATCATATCTCCCGGATATTTTTTTCCTAACTTTTTTTCTGCTTTATGCATATTTGAATGAAAAAATAATGTAAAATTTCCTTGCTCATATCATAGTTCTTCAATTGATTGTATTCTCTTCTCACCACTTTCATTGCACATCAAACGTAAAGCACAGCAAGGAAATCTATTTCTTACAGATACATCAAATGCTTCAAACTAACCCCTCCATTTAGTATACAGTGCAGAGGGTTTGAACTCTTCAGCTCTCCCAGGAGAGCTATGCAGAAAGTCTGCATAATGCTTCACAAATGTGGTAGTACAAGTAATGTAGAAGTTCTCTGTTCCTTAAAGTTTGTAAATGTTCTGTTTCTCTCCCAAGTCTTATTCAAGAAAAACAGTTGTGGTTTGGTTGATTGTTTCTTTTTCCTTTGCAGGGGGACATGGCAGGGGGGAGGGGGGGAACTGTGGAGAAGGAGAAAAATAGCTTCTGTTTGTTTGGGGTATGCACCAATATACTTTGGGCATATTTTTTGACCTTACAGAGATTTTCACTCTTTGCTTTTTGTTCCACAGTGACCTTTCATCTATCTACCCTATTCCCCTTCAGTCCATCCTTTCTTTCCTCATTATAAAAGAAATTCAGATTGTGTGGGATAAAATTCAGCTGATTCAAAGTAGTACTTTGAACTTAAATTAAACTGTTGAAATGGGCTCCTTTCCAGTTGTCTGTGCACAAGGGAAGATCCACATGCAGAAATTACAAAGCTTACAAAGCAAATTACAACTTTTCTGTACTTCCTCACACCATACTGGTTTATCTCTCACACAAAAACATTATTGGTTGCCTCAAAGGTTTTATTGCATTTAACTTTAGTTCCCAAAATCTGTGCACTGAATCTGAGCAAACTAACCTGTACCCCTCCGTAACTAAAGATTAGCACATCCTGAGGACAACTGAGATAAGGTGACAATCCCTGTAAGTTTCCCTACTCTTCATTAAATACCCGGGCTTACTTGATTGTGATGTTGAACTATTACATGGCTAAAGCTAGATGAAATAAATGTTATGTTTATTATCGCCAGACACAATATTGCTGTTCATGACTCCCTGTGTTTTACACTGTGAGTCTAGGTCATCCCTTAGCAAATTCCAGTGCACACTACCCATTGAGAGAAAAAAAAAAAAGGAACTAGATAGATAGATAGAAACATAGATATAAAATATACGTATGTAAAAGCACAAAAGAAATGTAATCTATTTCTCATTCCACCTGTTTCTTGCAAAGCTGAACTTTAAATCCAACAAAAAAAAATTAATGAACTTCTCATTGTAGTCCTAATCCTACAGTGCTTACAGACTTCAACCTACTGTTAGTTTCAATCAGTTAAGGTATTGCAAATAAGAAGATGAAGGGCATCCTGTCCTTTTCAGAGTCTACTGGCTCTCATTAGAGCAGTAGGTCTAGCTTCTTGCATGTCATTTGTTTGAGTATATTGTAGTTCAATCACTTTGGTATAAGATCATGGACTGAAATGAAAAATTCTACCTTAAGTGGACACAAATCTGAGACAATCTCCTATAAACAACATTTCATCCACTGGAGAACTTTGTTCCAATGTTTTGTTTCCTCCATAAACAGAGGGTTTTTTTGGATTATATACTGTAAACCAAGCAGGTTAACTCCAACAGATAATCTGTGATGCAAATCTTATCTATAAAAATAACCACCTGCATGGGACCTTAGTAATAGCTGTCATCCAAAAATCTCCCCACAAAAAAATTACTGCTTTAGTGAAACATGGAGAAGTGGACAAAAAGGGAAAGAAGCAACTTCTCATGCATGAAATTAATTTTTTCTGCAAGAAACAAATAATGTGTCCTATGTGCAATATCTCTTATCTAGTCATAATCAAACCAAGCAGGAACAAATGCTGTAGCTTTATATTCTTTAGAGAGAACTCAGTTTTATAAAGATATTTTGCTTACACTGGATTAGCTCTTAGCAGTGAAATACTAGGGAGTTTACAATTTGATTAAAGAAGAAATCTTGAAAGTGGGAAATATACAATACCTTGTAAAGCACACAATGGTTTCCAAAATATCCACGACACTTTGCAATGCCTTAGCAATGCCCTATAGGTCATGTTGTCTTTATACCATTCTTAAAAGGCAAGTATTGGTTTTTTAGCAAGAAGAATACATTTTGCTTCTGTGGCATATATCTCCTAACATAATCCACACATTTTACCCCAGATGCAAACAAAAGACCATCCCTAAGGTGTCAATGCTATTTTTTAAGGAAGTGGCAACTGAGAGGATGTGGGGTTTTTTTTAAATTATTTTGAGACGCTTGTGAATTCTGAAACGTATGTAGTTTGAGAGACCAGATATTGAGGATTTTGCATTGAGCATTTGCTATTAAAACATTAAAGGCAGTGGAAATCTTTCATTTATTACACTAATGCATTTATTTTGGAACATTTTGGATGTTATCTATGCTTTCCACATTTTTCATACGCATAAATTTTTGAAGGTTGTCATAAAAATACCAGGAGCTTTAGACTATAGACACTGAAAGAGTCTGTAATCTTTATTTTGTAATGTATTTCTTTTTATGTTTTGATCAAGATCTGGAAACACGAAATTTAAATATAATATTATTCTTTTAAAAGAACGGACAATTTTTCTATATAGTTGAGAAAAAAATTTGCCAAATCCATAGAATTACACAACCAAAAGGGACACTGCATGTGAAAAAAAGACTATTTCAGAGTTTTGAAAGCCAGCATGGCTCACAAAGCCCTCCATAAATTCAATTCTGCATTAAGTTCAGCTTTTTGGATTTGTCTGAATCCTCCAGTTGAGTACTTATGCATTTTAGTGTAGAACTTGTTACTTCACATCAAGTTAAAATTACAGGGTATTTATTATTGTGCACTCACAAAATCGAGTTCAGTTTAAAAAAATTACAACATCTCATCATTTGTGGAGTTAGTTATCTTATAAATATTGTAACAGGAATTCTCCAAGACCACTACATTAGAGCTGTGAAGGAAGAATACATATGGGAAAGAAAAGAAAGACCTACCAGAACAAAGTCAGATAAGAAGAGCAGGTATTTCAGGAGTAAGGAAGACCCACAACATTGCACATGAAGAGATGGCTCCTTTGTGACATATAAAGTATACTAAATAATGATCTCTAAGAATGACTGAAAACTTGATAGTCTTATGTATCACAGGACCAGGAGATCTGTAGTAACCTCAAAGCCCTCTTCAGAATACTACATAGGAAAGAAATCAGAAAGTTTATTCGTTCTGGGAGCACACTCTCTAGAAAATATACTGTCGAAGCTGATCTGTAAAAAGCTCTGTGATGAACTATAAGCGTGTCAATATTGAGAAGATGTGGGAATTGTAACAAGAAGGGCAGTATTCATTGGGGTGAGACTGGGTGGAGATTATATAATGTAACATGTGACAGTCAGTATTTCAGTATCTCACATGGCAAAACGCCAATCTCTTAAAAGGACTGTAGGAACTGAATGAATGCTGGCATTTATCTAAATTCTCTTACTATGAGAGTATCTATGTTTCCATTGCCCACCATAAAAATGTCTAAGGGATATAAACTTTGGCTCTGAGATATAAGACAGCTGATAATGGTCTAGGATTATCAAGATTTTTACCATGGGTATTTTATTGCTTAATTGCCAACCATAGGCATTTTCTAACCCACAGTGCAGTATTTGGTTCTAACCACTGTCAGAAACCTTGTAAAGCACGGTGCATTCCCTGTGCTATGTTCCTATATTCTCATTTAGATTTTTTTTTTCCACAGGATGGTACCGAGTTACAAGTTATTGCCCAGTTGCATACTAGCCCTACTAAATTTTTATTGCTCTTTATACCTGTCTTCTGCCAACAAATGTTACTCAAAGGTCTGGCAATAGTAACCATAATCTTCATATTTCTAAAACAATAATGACTCCTGAATGGTTATATGAGAAATGCAGTTTGTACCTGCTTCCAGTATTTAATAGTTTCCACTGCTACCATGTAAACTTTGTCATTTATTTACTTCTATACAAAGAATCATTCCATTAAGGCAGGGCCTTCAAAATGGAGGCAGTTTGACAGTGAAGTTGTTGGTTCTGAAAGAAAAAGTCACAATTAACTTAATTTCTTTACAGCAAGCAATAAAGCATCAGGTGTTAAATAGACATAAGAAACTCACCTGATGAGGATGTGGTAATAGTAAAGCTCTTCTCCTAATAATTCTACTTTTGGGATGCTAGTTTATTTCTATGTTTTAGTCTAATAACTGCGTAACAAAGTACTTGAACAGTCCTAAAGAGCAGCAGCAAGCAACAGCATCTGGATCCCTTCCATTTATTTGCATAAGAATCCTACTCTTTTGGTTTCTCTTGATAGAAATAAATACCTACCACCATTTAGGATTAGCAGATCAGGTAGGTATGAAACAATACTTATTCTCCTAAAAATGCCCTTGTGAAAAAGAAACTCAAATCCATGATAGAGAAAATATTTTCCAGCTTTCACCATAAAAAGACTCAGGGTTGGTTAGAGCTTAAAAGTAGGTCTGCCTAGAGTTTCTCCTTATAAGATTCCCAGAGGGGAAAAAAGAAAGTTTTCAAGGTCCAGAAAGTGAGGTTTCACTAGACAATAAACGAAGATCACTAACTTTTTTAAACAGAGAAATCTCCAGGTTGTGTTTCACTTGCCTAAAGGCAGCTAAGCAACTTGAGCATATTTAAGGTTTCTTGGCTAATTTCAGATATTCTGGGGCATCCTTCCTAGGCCCCCACCTGTTGTTCCAGGAGGCTGGGTATGCTGGAGGTCTTGTGAATTCTTAAATATGGAACCCCAAACAGAACTAAACACTGATGCCACCTGAATTATGCCTAAACTGATTACATAAGGCACAATAAAAAATGAAGTAGCATTTACTCCCCACATTCCTTTCAAACAAGTCTTTGCTCCAGTACAAGTGTCTGCCATCTCAGTCATTTTCCTAGGCATAATAAATTCTTCAGTTCCCTGACAAATCCCCAGGAAGGTTCCTTGTAACAGCTTGAGTCCTATATGAGTGACCTCTGCTAGGGTTGTCCAAAGCCTCTGCTCATCTCAACAGGTTCTCAACCTCTACATGAGCTCTGAATTCCTAGATCTTCCTAGAATGAGTCCCACATGCTCTTTACCTGTACTTCTTCAAGCATCTTTGACTGAAGAAGCTGAGTTACATGGGAAGAAACAACCTTCCATTTGTTTAACCTGATCTATTCTTCTTCAATTAATAGAATATTCAAATTTCAAAGGAACACATCATCTACGCTTCCTCTCACTTTTTTGCTTCTCTGCTTTGTCGAACATACAGCTTTCAGAAAAAGCACATTATAGATTGAGAGGTACTGAGATGCTGCAGTGGTGAAGATAAAATCTAGGAGAGCTGAAGCTGGATTGCAATATTGTTGATATATTAGTAAGTCAATGGTGTCTGTATCCAGCAGCAGAGGAGGAGGCGTCCATACTGATCAACATCAGACAGCTTTAGAAAAAGAGATTATGAAGCTGGAAGTGATGTAATTCCTGAACTAAAAGCAAGGACTTGTATTTGAGTAATTCATTTTGAAAGGAAGATTTTGCCTGACAAAGCAGTCCCAATTATTTTATGTGATACAAAGTGAGAGCTAATTAGATGCCCAAATTATTTATACAAATTAAGCAAAAGCCAAAACTCTAAAAGGGGTAATTAAATTTATTTTAAATTAGTATTTCATTGAAGAGTCTTGGAGAGTTGCCAACGGCAGGATGCCTCCCTCAGAAAGCCTGTTCTGCACTATTCAGGGAATCTGATGGATGCTGAAATGGTTCAGAAGAGCAAAAAATCCTAGAGCAAAAAAAATGAAAACACAAAGCACTCACTGTTTGAATTTTATTTTCTATATTTGTTCAACTAGCAACAAATGTTATTAAGGGATTATGAAGAGGAAGAAAAAAAGTAACTGAAGAAACAACATGAAAAAATTCACCTCTTTCTCAACAGAGGTTTAATTTTAATGTTAAAGACACCATTTTAATGCTACAGCTATACTGAGGCCTAGACAGAGCGGATTAAAGGATGTGCCTATTACACTCCTCTTCAGGGATGTATCTAATAGCCACTATGGCTCAAGATAGAAACACTTATTCTTTTTCTTAGTTGATGCAAACAACTTGTGTTAACTTGTTTGTAGTAAACTAGAGAAATTATTTTTACCTCTAGTCCATCAGAAGTAAAGCCAAAACTTTATCTATTCTTTTTTCTCTCTCAAAGATCACTCTTCTTTTACTTTCCTCACAGCAAAATGTTTGCAGTGACAATTCTGATCAGCTCTCATGCTCGTTCAGAAGCATCCCGTGTGGGTTATGCACATATTAGCACGAAGACAAACACCAGCCAGCTTTGTGACTCTCAACTCTCGTCACTGCAGTGATGTGAAGCAATTCTGGAATTTCCTAGAGAAATGGGCACTTAACTGTTTTATGACTTCATAGAATGCTACCTTGTTAAATCAGAAAGTATCTGTGTTTTTTGAATCCAAAGAAGATTTGGGGAGTCAAGATAACATCCAAAAATTTTTAAATGTCACAATAGTAAATACGTAAAGAGAATACATTTATTACTGTCATGAGAAAATGCAAAAACTGCTTTTCAGCATTTTGTGTGGAAAGAAGAAAGCAAAGGAGTCTTTTCATTCAGACTTGAGATTGCATAAGAGAAAAAGCAGTACTTTTGAAAAATCCAAAACTATTTTTTGCACTTTAAGAGAAGGTAGCGTATCTTCATCTTTTCGGTAAAATCGAAGCACAATTGCCCCCAAGTATTGTTTTTTATCCAAAACAGTGCCTAAATGCTGAGACATATTCAAAATTAGAAATTTCTATACTGAATCTACCTAAGGTAATTATTGTGGTTTAGGAATGGTACTCAACAATTTAAAGCTCCTACTGAGACTCTCCAAACCACACTGCCGCTTGTTCACTCCTCTTCCTCTCCCCTGTCTTCCAGCAGTGGGATGGAGAGGGGAATTGAAGGCACGAAAGGTGAAGATCCAAGGTTAAGATAAGAACAATTTGCCAGAAATGAGAATGAGATAAGAAAATAAATAGTAACAATAATAGTACCAAGGACAGAGGGTACAAGAAAAGAAACACCACAGAAATCCCCAACAAAGGCAATACCCAGCTGCCCTCTCTGCCACACTATCCCCACCACTCCCTCTGGCTCGGAATCGGCATTACCCGACTGCTTCCTATGGTTCATATTGCCACCCAAGCTTTTCCTCCAGCTAGGAACCCCTTCTCCACAAAAAGATTTCCTTCCCACACTGCCAGCAGTGACCTAAGGTATACTGTCTCCTCAATTTGTATCATGGTTAACTACTAGAAACCCCACCGCATGATTTCCTCAAATCCTTTGCTCAAACTCAGAGCAAAAAAGTCAGTTCTCGCTCCAGTGTATCTATTCTTCACCATTTCCTTCTTATTTCATTATTAACTACTGTACCTCTATGTTGTAGATCTCTAATAGATCTGTAAAACCTTTCATGGAATCTTGACTATGCAATCTGGAGAGATTATTTTTGGATGAAGAGTAAAATTTACTTAACTTCTGGATATCAACCCAAATCCACCGAAAATTATTCCATATTTATTTAAGGGTGTTTTTTCTTTTCCCCTGCGAGGTCAATAGAAATAACTATGAATAGGATAAGACTATCTTTGTAAATAGCTTCCTTTTACCTTTGTAAGCATTTTACTCAACATTGAAAATGTATATATGAATCTGTATGTGCACATCTTTGTATGTGTGAGCAATATTTCTAGGCCACGGGTTCTTTCTTTTTGTACATTTTATTATGCTGCTCTTTGAAGCAGTAAAATTAGTTATGGTACTTTTATTGATGTTGATTACAGGGATGTCTGATTTCATTTAGCATTCATATTGCACAGTAAGTGTCTTTATAACCACCTTACTTTCACAGATGATTTGTCCCACTGTAAAATCATTAAGGACATTCATTAGAATTTGTCACTCTGTTCCAGCAAACTAATACTTTTCAAAATAAAGGTTCAATTGTTTGTGTTTAATTTCAGTCATGTTTTCTTTTAGGCTTCAAGCCATTTTTTATTTAACATACTGCTAAGTGACTCTGGCATTGCTTAGCATTGTAAGAAGTCTTTCATTACTTTTCCTGGCTGCTGATCAGAATCAGATTTAGAACTACATTGTTCTTAGTATCTTCAATGCCAGAACCCCCTCTTCTTAGTTTTTAAATAATTCACTGAAGATTTTTTTCTAGGTGTAGGAGAACCCTTAAGCAAGTCTATTCTTTCCTTACTGAGAAGGTGCATTAGAGTACTCAGCTCCTTCAGAACTCACTGACCCTGTTTTGGACCTAGTGGGATATAGTGGGTGAAAAACTGTATAACGTCGAAAACTCAGAGGATAGTGGTCAATGGATTAATCTGGCAATCAGCAAAAAATAATTTTTCTTGGGGGTTGATGCAAGGCCTCGTCCATGTTCTTGATGATGGAGCATAATGGAACCACAAATAGCTCACAGATGACATCAAACTGGGTAAGGAGGTAATATGATAGGAAGATGTATGGCATTCACTGTGACTTCAATAAACTGGAGGAATGAACTGAAAACATTTATGAAGGTCGAGCAAGACAAATGCAAAGTCTCACAGCTGAACTGAAATAACTCCATAGTACTGCAAAGTTAGGAACTGACTGGATAGAAAGCCGGTCTTCAGAAGGGTGCTGGAAAGTTCCAGAGGATGACATATCAAACACAAGTCAGCAGTACACTTTTGTAGGATTCTGTGGTATTATGGACTACATTTCCATTAAATCTTATGAGGCACCAGCCACCCTTGTTAGATTGGACACTCAGTGTTAGGTGCCTACAGATTAGAGCATCTACATTTGAGCTGATCACTTGGTGTCCCCCCCGCTTTTTACAGACCTTGAAAAGAGCACTCCTGGGGAGCAATTCATCTCACCGAAAGTAGATTTTAAAAATCTAGATCTCAAAAATCTAGATCTCAATTCTGCCTGTTTCATCTACTACTTCAAAATACATCTCAGAGCTGCTTATTTATATCTATTCATTAATGAAAGAGCTAATAGGATTAAATGATGTAGACATTAACATTGAAGTAGGATAAAATATGCCTAGGGCTTTTTATTAAGTTGCAAACCATGGAAGTAGCACTCACTGCAAGTGTTAGGTATAAGTTAAAGGAAACCTCTTTTCCCCATTCTGCATCAGACACTTTTCAAAGGATGTTTCTGCTGTTAGGAATAACCTGAAGCAATTACACAAATTTTACTTTACTGGCAGCCAGAATTAAAATGTGAGTCTTCCTGGAAGTGGCTGAAGGGCACAACTACAAGCCAACAGATGAGGATATGGCAACTTCTAAGCCTAACCCACTCCCTCACCAGAGTACAGTAGTAGCTGTACCAAGGTACAGGAACTAGCTGTATTTACTATATAAAAAGAACCAGAAAATGTGAATGAGTGAATAAAGCAGCACTAGAAACCCTAGAGATGATAAATGTAAAAAATGGAAGAAGAGAGACCAAAAGGCACGTATGTCAGGCAAAAAAACATTATCTATCCAAAGGAAAAAATCTTGATCCAGAAAACTCTGCATTCAAAGCAATCTATAGACTTGAGTAGAGTTTGGATAGGAGACAAAACAAGAAATTTTTCCAGTGAAAAACTCTTTCATAAGTCACTCAAGGCAACAATGGGGACATGTTGTGTGATTACTCTTTAGCAAGCTATATCTTGCTCTTAGAAAATTGTATAAAATCTAATGTCAGAACACCCCAGAAGAGGTGGCTTCTGAGAAAAAACATATTCTGGGAAAGGAAACTCAAGAGAAAGAATATTTTAAAGCACATGACATATCTTTTTATCCTCATACCAACACACTAAAGTACCTTCAGGCCCTAGAAACCTGTTCCTGCTAGTACACAACAGGAGTTTGCCTGGCTCACACTGACTCACTCTACTGCTGACAAAACATCCATATGCTTGTTTGTACACAGAATGCTGGGTTAAATTTGGCAGGGAAGTTTTTGCTGGTTGTCACTGCAGTGGTGAGTTCTACCCTGACAAGGTTTCTCAATGTTTATGCCACCCTATTGTGGCCTAAATGTGCAATGTTATTCTTTTCTTCCTTCTTTTCCGGTCCACTAGCAAGTGGAAGAAGCCTTTGATTTTGTGTCAGATATTACTTTTCATCAGTGCTTGCATTTGATCAAACAAAAGAAGAATGAATGTACTCATCTGCAGTGTGCTGGAAGGCTAAAGCACTAATTAATCATAGGGCAAGTATAGCAGGATTTATCAATAGCTAACTGGAGCGTTCAGCTAAACAGGGTGCCTAGGCTGAATAGCTAAAAGCCACCCAGCTGCTGGATACACCCAAGTCCGCAAGGACTGCAACGCAGCTTTTCTATCTTCATGGCATAGACTGAAAGGTAATAAATTGGTTACTGTTCTCAGCAAAGGCTGGCCCATATTAGTGACTGACAGGACCTTTGGTCTTCGCCTTGGAGGGATGCCTGTTGACATCTATAGAAAAGGTGCACCTGAAAGAAATCTTCCTATTATCGTGCTGGTGAAAACAGCAAACCTAGAGCTCCTGACACACAAGACTTTTTTAAGGGAGCCTTAACTTAGTTAAGGCACTCGTGAAAGAGCCACACTGAGTTACTACACACAGTTTTCCAAGTGTGAAAATTGCCCAGATGTATACACAAATATTTTTAATAGTAAAATAACTCCTACGATCTATATATGTTCATATAATGTCTGAAAATTGACTGATTGCTCTTAGGGTATAAAGTAGACATATATGCATATTTTACGGTTATTATCTTGGAGTATTACGTATGTACATATGTTTTTCTCATTCACCATGCAGATCCATCATTACTGTCATCATCTCTTTTGCCTGAATTATACCGAGTCCCCTCCATCCAAAGCTTCACTTTCAAAATATGTCAAATGAACTTCATTTATTTTCTGTTCATTTTCATTGGAGGTACTACAAACTATTTTTACCCTTTAAATTTGAATCAAAGACCTTTCTTCATTGCTGATTCACAAAAACTTGCAGCAGGGATGAGATTATTTTAGTCAAATGGGTTCTGATAAATGGAGCATTTCAGTTTTTCATTATTCACACATTCATCCAGAAAACCTTTTGTACCCCACCTTTCCACACCTATTTTATAGCAATAGTGAAGTGAGTGAGTTCAGAAAAGTTCCCTTAACTAAATGGGTCTATAATAATTAATAGGATAAAACAGATGGAACCAGGATATTTATACAAGAATTGCTCAATCTTATCAATTGACCAAAGGTATAAATTCCTTCATTTTTCATCCATACAATATAATGGGGAAATGTAGTCCTGCATAGGAATTCTACAAATCAACTTTTCATAGGTTTGTGATTTGCAATCTAATTCCATAAGGCTATTTTGTCAGCAAGAGAAAAAAATCCATCACTTTTAAGACCTCCCACCATCTATTTTTACTCAGAATTTTTTTTTTTTTAACTTAGGACATTCTCCATATGAGGGAATTATACATACTTTTAGAGTGGCAATGTCAACAGATATTAGGTGCAGCCACCTCCTCAAGCCCCAGGGTCTCTGACACTGCAGTTGGGCTGCCCTCAGCAGACCGACGTCTCCACCAGTGACGTCCCTGGCGCAGTCCGGGCTGCAAGTGGCCTTGATGAACACCAGCAGGCTCAGTAGGGCTTGCAACCCAGGTAGACGACACGTCAGTGGAGGAATAAAGAGAGGGGTCTCCAATATGGGTTCCAATAAGTTCATTCCACTGAAGGGCCCATGGACTGAAGGCAAGGTGAGGGGCTGGACTACGGTTTTTATATGACAGGGAGAAGGGGCAGAGGGAAGGAGAACAGCCAATAGGGAAGGAGATGGGGGGAGGGGTTAAGGAGAATACATCCAATAGGAAGGATCTGGGGAGGGGCACAAGGGAACCAGCCAATGGAGTGTCAAATCTCAAAGAACTTTACAGAAACATGAATATTCAACAAGTAAAAATACATAAACATGAACTCTTGGGTGGAGTTTAGCTAAACTGGCAACCTAGGGACATGTAACCAGGGGAAATAAGGGAGTGGGGATCAGACTGCAGTGCTTTCTTTCCACCAGTCTTGATTGTCTAGGGTGGCTTGTGCCACTCGCACCGCAACAGGTCTCCGGCTGAGGGATGTGGCTGCCACTTTCCCCTTTGTGATTTCAACCAGCAGCAATGCTGAGCACACACCCCAGAGACACAGACAGACACCTGTGCACCGTCACAGACACATATGCACAGACACTTGTAGGATACATGTCCAGTCATATAGAATGCCACAGATAAAGTGAAGCCACAGATAAGGTGTTGCCATAGCAGCCGCCACATTCAGGACTCACACCAGACACAGGCACAGGCAGACACGTCCCCTCCTCCTCTTGGGCTGGCAGAGGCAGAAAGTCACTAGGGCAGCACACGCCCCACACTGCCCAGGTTCAAAGTACACACATTCATGTGTTCTCCAAGCACTGGCAGGCTCTCTGTGCCTGCCCAGCACCGCTGTGTGGATTCTAGCATCCCTTACCTGCCTCATGGGTCCCTGACTCACCGACGGCTGCTCACTCCACACACACAGCACTCACACATTCATCCTACAGGCACCCCACGCTCACAGGTCTCTCTAATCTCAGCATAGACCCTCCTCCCTGACACCTCTGCTGGGACAAGGGGCATCCTACTCACTTGGCTGGTCAGACCGGGGTGACCCTTTTACATAGGACTGGCCCATTTTATACTCTTTTCTGTTCACCTCTTCTTTGTTCCTCCCTCATTTGCTTCCCCTGCACATTTCCCCACCACTTGGTAGAGCCCCACTGACCGCCTCCAATTCCCAGGATCCCCAGGGTTGCATTGTTGTCAACTGCAAAACCCCAGTTTGCCTGCAGCTTCTCGATAGCCCATCTGTTACTGTGACTGATCAAGTTTGGTTCTTATCTTTGTCTGCATTATGCTAACCTGTCAGGTTTGTGTATTTTGTTTCTGCTTTCCCCCTTTTCCTTATTTTCCCATTTGACAAGGTCTCTGTTCAGATAACTGTGCTGGAAGAAGCATTCCCACACTCCCAAGAAATCCTCATCAATTAGTGTGACACACCAGGTCTGACTTCCTTCTTTTTCATTTGCCAGTCAGGTTTGTATCTCTGCATGTACTTGTTCATGTCCTCCTCCTTTTCTCGTTATCTTCTTTTGCGTTGAAAAGGTGCTTTTCCAGACACCTGAAAGGAGTTGATGTTTCCTCTTTCCACATACCCCCATACAGGCAATAGCTGAACAAATATACTTTTAGCCTTGTAACAGGAGGGCTGCTGCTGTGGACACATAAGCCAGAGACATGGCGAAGGCAGGTCTATTGTTAAAATAATTGATGTAGTTGAAAAATCAGAAAATCCCCAAGGTAACTCTTCTTACTGAATGAAAATCAACCACATCCCAGCAACAAATGTATATGTCCCAATGTATTTTCACAGTGTCAACAAGGGATTTTCCCTTTCAAAAATAATAATCAAAATCCTTTGATTCCTATGTTATTTCTATGCATCCACACTCTAGAATACACTGACTGTCTCCAAGAAAACAACATAGGGGAAAACAAGCACCCCCATTAAACAGAAAGAACTTTTATGAGCAAACATGAAAAGAGTACTGTATCTCAAACGTGTTTGTCTCAAATTTTGTATCAGTGATATGTATATATATATGTGTGTATATATATATTATATATGTAAATATATATCATGTCTCCACCAGCTACCCAGAGTACCCCCACAGTTAATGTGCAGTAAAAGGTTTCTTCAGAATAAATCCAGATATTTCATTTCACCCTGAAGTGGTCATAAGAAATTGGTCAGGCAGAGCAGTCCGCAGTGCTTGTCATTCTCCAGTGGCTCTAATACTGTTTTTAACTGTTTGATTCAAATGTAGACCTTTACAACTGTAGGCACTTTAAAATGTTTCCAAAACAAAAGGAAGAATATTTAAAAAAAAAAAAAAAAATCTGAAATTTGATTTCTGAACTCTGATTTTTTAAGAATCTTTAAAAGACAAACATAAGAACTGGAAGTGAAGTATTTAGAAACTAAACCCAAAAACTTCTCAAATAAACTGGATTCCATAAGTGGAGGCAACTGAGCAATATTTAAGATACACTTGCAAATTAATTTCCACTTTCCATGTCTGTGTAAACATAATTTCTGGGCCAAGGTTTTAAAAGTGTGAGTATTTTGTTTTTCAAGAGATGATTCCCAAGTCAAAGGCCTTCTGAAAGATACAGAAACCAGAAAGTCTATGCAAGTCCTTCCTAAAATAAATCCTAGAAGCTCTATATGAATTTATGACATATAGTAGAGACACTATATTACTAATTTGTTGATCCAAACTTTTAAAGAATAGACTTCGTATTTGTTTATTTGTTTTTATTTTAAACTTTTTAGCAATACATATGATATGGTCCAGTACAGAATATATGATAAGGTCTTTCATACTTTTAATCTGAAAAAACCCCAAACAAAACACAAAATATACAAACCCAGTTTTCTATAATAGTATGTCTTTGCATTACCTAAATTTGGTGCTGTATCTGCTGTACTGGATGTAGTCGCTACATGGATCTAATAAAAAGTTTTTTATTGGAGATGTAAATGCCATGTCTCTTTCATCTTTAATAGAATTTTAGCATCTATGTATTTGAAAAAATATTGTATATCTAGTTCTGTATCTCAAATCATATTTATAGCAATTATATATATATATAGAGAGAGAGAGAGAAGCTTCTTCAGATCATGTCCTAAATTAACGTTGAGTACCTATGAGCATGGAAATATGTTTATTGACATTATTTTGGTGTATAACAGAAATGTAAAGGGAGTAGAGGAAAGTACGTCAGTTGTCAAAATCTTTCTGAAGAAAAGTCAAATACACAGCACATCTCTGTAGATAAGGGGGAGGAATACCTCTTTGGAGGAGCTGGGCCCAGGGTGTTGTCATTAGTGCCACGGAGTCTAGTCAGAAGGAAGCCACTAGCACCATACTCTGGGTCCAGTCCTGTTCATCAGAGTCACAGGGCAAAGTGGACTCCCAGCAAGTTTTCCAGTGACACAAAACTAGTAAGAATGTTTTAATATGCCAGGGGATCAAACTGTCATCCAGAGGCACTTTGGCAGCCTGAAGAAATTGGCTAGCAGGAACCTTGTGGAGTTGCACAAGTGGAAGTGCAAAGTGCCACACCTGTGCAGGAACAGCCTCACTCACCAGTACATGGTTGGACCACCCAGCTAGAAAACAGCTGGTCAGAAAAGGCCTTGGCTGTTCTGAGAGATACAAATTGTACATAAGCCAGTGATGTGCCCTTGACACAAAGAATGCCAATTACATCCTTGGCTGCATGAGGAGGAGGCTTCCAGCAGGTGGAGGGAGGTGATCATTTCCCTGAGCCCAAGTGAAGTCATACCTGGACTTCGGTGTCCATTCCTGCACTCCGAGGTATGAGAGAGACATGAACATCCTGTAGGCAGTCAAAAAGAAAAATGGCCACAAAGATCATGGAGGGACTGGAACATCTCTCTTATGAAGAAAGGCTGAGAGACCTGGGCCAGTTTAAGCTAGAACAGAGAAGGCTTCATGGGGGAAGGGGGGTAGGGGCTGGGAGGTGGTTATCAGTGTAAATAAATGCCTGAAGAAAGAGAGGGTTTAAAGAAGAGACATCCAGACTCTTCTCCATGGTATCTAACAAGAGGACAAGAAGCAATGGGCACACACTGAAAAAGTGGAGTTTCTTTCTGAATATCAGGAGACATCTTTATTGTGAGGGCGGCCAAGAACTGGTACCATTTTCCCAGGGAGTTTGTGGAGCCTCCATCCTTGGAGATATTCAGACACCACCTGAACACAGTACTGGTCAACTCTTCTTGGTGGTCCTGCTTGAGCTGGTAGTTCAGATCAGGAGACCTCCAGAGGTTCCTCTCAATCTCAGCCTTTCTGCATTCTGTGATTCTGTCAATACTTAGTGAATGCTCTGTGGGCAGCTGGAACAAGTAATAAAGGTAAGGGCCCATGAATGTCCTTGGCAGTTTACACTATCCCCTTCAGCAGTGTTTCCTATTGTAAAACGCTACTTGAAACCTGAAAAAATCTTCTGTCTGGAGTGACCCATCCTCAGTGCACAACTCAACTAAATAATACCCCCAGTAACAACTGTTCTTTTCCCAAGACTAGGGATGATAAGAAGGGTATTTAATTGCTGAATTACTATAGGGACATTTTCTGTTTCTCGGTAAGTAACTTGGAAGTACTAGAGTGGGGTCTATCTAATTATGCTTTGGGAAACCAACAACCTCTGACATCATCAGAAACACACAGGTGCATCTAGACTTACTTATCCATATGTTAAGAACATCTGTTTAAAATCCTGCTAAGGGTGAGATACCTTAGTTTGTTCCACAAAGAGCAAAACCTGATCAACTGTTTACCCATTCTATGAAGTCCAGAGTGTCATCTTAAAGACCTGATGTTATTCCCTGGAAGATTATTCTATTATAAGATTAGTCCCACTGACGGAGTGTGTGCAGCCAAACCTGACTCCAAATAGCTTATCCCAAAAGTACTTGTTTAATATATGTGTGCAATATGATACAAAATATGTCAGTACCATTAACAGGATATGCAAAAAGAAAATGTCTTAAAGTGATTAAAATGCAACTGTAAAACATCTTGGATGAGGTAAAGTACAGTAATTTAATACAATCCCTGTTCCAGAGAGAAAAGATATGGAACACACTACAAAAAGACAGCTTACTAGCTTAATAAAAATATGAATAACAAGGTAAAAGTAATTAAGTAGGAGCTCAGTAGGACAATTCCCGTGCTTGAGAGATCACTAGTAGAGTCTAAAAACTTCTACATTTTCTTATTGTTGCACCTAAAATGGTTGTGAAAACACGGTGCCTGAGGTGTAATATTCATGTTCAGTAACCTTTGGGATTAAAATGTTTTCTTCAGAGATACTTGAAAACTGATGCACTAAAGAAACGGGAAGACCTTTCATACACTGCTAAACACAGTTTTAGTAGTAGTTTTACCATAAGAGGTACAGCTTTGATCCAGCTATTGTGCCTCAATTCACAGTTTAAAACTATCAGTCAATAGCATATAAACCTTCTCAGCCAAAGCAGAAAAGGTGTTATTGTGTAAGATTCAAAAAAAGTCTCAGTGAAACAGAGGCATGTCTTTATACATTTTGTTGAATCAGAGCTTAAATTGCCTATTTTTAGCACTGAATATTGTGCCTTTTTAATTAAAAATATCTAAGCTAAAATTCTTATTTTTCTTTCATAGTGTCTTCTATTGTGTTTCTTTCTAACATAAGCTTTTAAGATAGTATTTCTCCTTTTTGCCACTTTATCTCCAGTTTTCCCATTTTCTTTACTTAGACTAAATTTATCTGTAACCCTTCATAGGCTTTAAAGGCAGAGGTGAACTAATGGTGGGCCTGAATTATGATGGAACTGAAGCATCTTTTTGGATGTTACAGACTCACCTTACTTAATGTAGACTATAGCAACATACTTGTCTACACGCTGGATGGATTCCTTAAACCACTTTTCTTCAAGGAGGATCTAAAGCTCTACTTACCTGTCCCCACTTCACTGTCTGGTGCCATCTGGGATGCCATGCAGTACCCAGGGCATGCACATGGAGATGGCAGTCACATATCGCATGAGACCTCTTGGAAACATGTACCACCCTGCAATGGCAGCTGGAGGCCAGGCTGGACACACTGACATGATGTTAGACATGTTCATGTGGGCAAATGAATTGAGCTACCTGGCTTGCAGACAGACATCTGTACCATAAATACCCAAATTTTGTTGAGCTGAAGCTACCATTGTAAATTATATTCAATAGGGATGACTCTTCTCCAAAACTTTGTGAAGACTGATTTGTAACCTGTGGAATACATCAGGCAAGTGCTTTCAAATGTGTGCTGAGTAGCAATCATTGGATTTCTTTGTCAGGCTTTTTTGACATTTCTGTTTCATTCTAAAAATCCTCAGCTCATGTACAGAAGATCCCATCCCAGTTGTCATATAATATGGTGCAGCTTTATTGTTTACTTTTTTGTATAGGATTTTACCTTTTATCTTCCTTTTTCACTTTCCCTCACTCTTTACATTCTATTCTCCTATCCCCCTTTCCTTCCTCCTTCTCTTTCTGTTCCCTTGTCTGCTGTCTCCATCTGCCTGTTTCCAGAAGAGAATTATATAGACTATTATATTCCTCAAGGGATAATAGAAAATTAGGATTTTGTCTGTTCATTTTGTTGATGATGATGTTGTTGCTATTATTATTATTACTACTACTACTATTACCATTATGAAAAAAGGAATAAAGAAGTATGCCAAATAATGACAAGTGTGGATTTCTTTTCCTGCCACAAATTAAGTAGTTTACAGCAAGTCAACAAAATGTCATATCATCAGTCACATTGTTTAGCATTGTGAAAATTGTGCTTAAAGATAAAACTCATCAGCCCCTGGAACAGGATGTCAGTAAGTGTGCCCAGACAATTCAACAGAGCCAATATGAAAGTGAGAGACCACAAGCTGGCGGAATGAGCCTTCCAGGTTTATGAAAGGAATAAAATGAAAGAAAACACCAAGTGACATGAGGGTACAGCATAATTGAAAAATTCCATATAACCCTTTAGTCAATAGATGTCTGTGGCCATAACCTCAGTTTTTGAAAAACCATATAGCTCCATGGGAGACTGGAGGTGTAGTGATTGAATCCAGCTCAGAACTCAGTCCAATTATCTCTGTATACAATGAGTCATTTGCACAGCTGATCTCTGGGAATTCCTGTCACACCATGTCTATGGACAATGTTTCATTGGAGTTCAATATGGAGCAGGTCTGAGCCCTAAATGAGGATCTTAACCAAATACAGAGAGAAATACAGTATAGATCATGATTTATTGCCGTCTGCTAAAATCACTATTAACAAACTTTGCTGATGCTGACAGGTCTGAGATGCAGGATTTCTTGAACCTGTGGACTCCAAACAAACTAGCAAATTCAGACATGCAAAGGGTATCCTCAAAGCAAGCAGTGGAAAGAATCCAAAGATCTGTTAAGGTACAAAGACGATTCCATCTCAGAACGATTCCAGTCTGTCTGGATTAACACATAATTTTAAATTATTTGTGATACTATTATGTATTAGTGCTGTGCAATTCAAACTTGAGAGGACTTTAAAACATCACTTGCAGAGAGCATCTGATCACAGTCAAATTCATTGCATCATGGTCTACATTATGATGGTGTCATTAGTCTTGCTGTCTACACGATGCTTTAAATTAAAACCTCCCCTAATAAAAAGCTCTTTAGCATACTCTACATATGGGTTGTTTGGGGATTTTTTTCTATAGAAAATACATATTTCTTTAATTCATGTTTATAATACAAGGAGTGGCAGAACTGAAATTTTATTAAATTTTATTTTCCTTAACCTTAAATAATCAAATACACAAGATGTAACTGGATTTTTTCTAAGATTAAAAAAACAATATGCAGATATATCTGCCAACCACCAACTCATTTGGGCAAGCATATTTCATTTATCTGACATTTTCCAAGTTTCATATACATAAAATAGATTTGCTTGGGATTTAATCTTGAAAGTTTGCCACGTTTATCATAAAAATTGATAGAAATGTATTTAAAAGGAAGAGTTGTGGTTGCCCTAACCCTGGCAGTGTCCAAAGCCAGGTTGGATAAGGCCTTGAATAACCTGGTCTAGTGGAAGGTGTCCCTGTACATGGCAGTGGAGGTTAGGAATAGATGGTCTTTAAGGTCCATTCCAACCCCATAACATTTTTTAATTCTATGACTCTATGAATACATAGGATATTGATTACCTGGAGAGTGTGATAATTTTTTTTTCCCACATGCAATAAGTATTAAATCAACCACCTCTAACAGAGAAGCCTGTGATCTTTATTGTACTTCCAACTGGAAAAGATGTGTTTTTCCTGGAAGATATTAGAAGTGGAGATCATTAATTTAACACAGCTATTTCTATTTAGAGTAACTGATGGAATTCCTAAAATAATTATTGCAGATTCACCACTCTTGTTATCTAGTTGAGTCAGAAAGCTGGTGTGTGTAAGGCCACATTCGCCTGCAGACATGCTTGGGCCCCTGATATGCCATATGTGCCACTTGCTCACTGCAGTGCAGTGAAATCCTCCAGCAGCTCCAGTTTTCTTCCAGAATAGCTTCTTCACAGATGGCATCTTGTCATTGTCAGTGGCTCGCCATCCCAGAGAGCCGTGAGGATCCATGCAGGGACTGATGCTTTTCTTTCTCTTCCTGCGACATCCAACAAAACTAGCCAATAACAACCTCTTGCCTTTCACAGACAATTCCACCTTATGTCAGCTGGTTTCTTCCAAGTCACATCGTGCCCATTCTGCTGCAAGTGCACCAAAAGGACTTATGTTCTTTGACAGCTAAGCCGTACACCAGCTAATCATCATCAGTGAAAGCAAAATACAGAAAAGCAAACTCCTTTCGTTTCTGGTGCTGCTGCTGGTCATCCCACTCAGCAGTGTGAGCTGTTTTTTTAGCATCCTGTCAGCCCTGTGAAGATCAGTTTAGAAATTAGAGTAGACACAGCTAGCAAATAGCTTTGAATCACTTTGAGTGTAATTAAGCGTGAAGCATAGCTGAGGGCTTTATTTGATCCAGGCTGGTCATTTTATTACTAATGTACTCTACAGAAAGTTTCTATATCCTTACTATGAATACTCACGCTCCATGCATTTTATTTAAAAATAAATGAGAACAATTAACTTTGATTTGTTGTAGCAGTTGCAAAGGGTATACATTAAGGTTTACTCTCATGCAATATTTGCATGTAACTGTAGCAAAACCTTCCACTGAACACAGTAGAACTTGCTGTTGTATCTCATCCCTGAGGTGGAACAGGCACATTAATGCTGTAGTAAATATGATGAATCACAGTTCAGTCATCCTAAAAGAGTCTAGAGGATGGATCTAAAGACTCCAGAGATCATTCTTCTGTTCAGAGGAACTAAAGCAGCCATGCATGCCACCTTCCTCAAGGCAGTGATAAAATATGATTCCTCTCTTAAACTCCTGGATCTTGCCCAACCTATTCAGAGAGATATACCTGTGAGTTTAATACTGCATGTATCACATGCTCATTAGTATATCCTGTATTACTAAAATAAGTTAATTAATTTTTGTTATTAAAAAAAGAAATAATAATTTTTATTTAAGTTCATCATATCAGGGTTCAGTACCTTTCTTCTACAATATGATTTGTCATAGAAAAAAATGATGATTTGAAATTTATTGCCCCAATATTTACAGAAAGTCCCTTATCTACTCTAATTTTGAAATTTTGTAAGTTACCTTTGCAATAAAATGAAGGAATTCATACCATGTAAGAGTTTAAATTAGACTCAGAGAAGATTTCTTAGTATTCTTTCTAATGCACCAAACCTCAGTTCATGACATAATGATATTATCTTGTCTCACCTTATAAAAATGCTTTCTCAGGTAAATGAGTAATGTAATTTCTGGTACTGTTTCTGCTCAGTTAAGCTGGGTCAAAAACAACACTCTGCAGGTCACTGTTTCAAAGCCAGTGCAAGCATTGTGTAGTAAAACAAGTCATCTTGAAAACTTGCCAGATGGCACTAATGGTTATTCATGAATTGCTATAGTAATTCAGCCTATTAAAACAAAAGTCGTTCCTAGTGAGAGAAAAAAAAATGCTGGCACAAAGACAATTGATTTTTTTTTGTTTTACTATCTAAGTGAAAGATTTAGGTCACTTAAGCTTTCCCATCTAAGACTAAGTTACATGCCCATGTTGTCATAGATCCAGAGCAAGAAAGACTTTTCAAAGGGTGATTAAAAGAGAAGAGCTTATTTATCCTCTGCAGACTTCTTTTTTCAACTGATTGCTTATTCTGTTGCCCACACATAAAGACACAGTACCATTGGATATACCCAAATATAGCTCAAGAGGTCCAGAATGTCCAGAAGACTCCTGATCTTCTCAGGAGGCAGCTGATAGCCCAGCAGGGTAACTCAAGAAAACTCGGTTGACTTTACATGTCAATGATCAGCAATTAAATCAAGATTCAGACTGTCCTTGACTATAAGAAGCAACATCTACTTATATACGGTGCTTAATAATATGGTTTAGTGATGGTGGACTTGGCATTCATTGTTAGGTTAGTGGCTGGACTAGATCTTACAAGTGTCTTCCAAACTAAATTATTCTATGATTCCATAAAGGCACTTTAGACACCAAATTATGTGTATTATGTAGCTCTGTGTACCATGAATACCTTTACCTTTAGACGTCTGATTCTGTAGGCTGTTAGGTGACATTAATCTGATCTAAACGTCCTGAATTATGCATCAAACTGAATCACATGCAAAATATTGCTGTGGTTTAACTGCAGCCAGCAACTAAGTACCACGCAGGAGCCCCACGATAGGAAGAGAACAGATAAAAAAGTAAAACTCATGGATTGAGATGAGAACAGTTTAACAATCAAAAAAAAAAAAAAAATATAATAATAGGAGAGGGAAAAGGAATAAAATCCAAACAATGCAGATTAGTGATGCAGAATACATTTGCTCACCACTCCTTGATCAATGCACAGCCTGTCCGTGAGCAGAGATGGATCCCTCACAACCAGCTCCCCCCAGTTTATACACTGGACATGAGAGTCTACAGCATGGAATATCTAATATCCTTTTGGTCAGTTTGCGTCACCTGTCCCAGGTGTGCTCCCTGTCAGCATCTTGTGCATCTGCTTGCTGGCAGAGCATGGGAACCTGAAAAGTTCTTGACTTGGAGTAAGCACCACGTAACAACAACTAAAACATCAGTGGGTTTTCAACTTTAGTCTTCAAACACTGTGACAGCTTAGTAGCTGTCACAGAAGATGAAGCCAGAACAAATATTAACCAAGAAATTATATGTTCTGCTAAATCAAGGCCCAAATAATTTTGGAAGCAAGTAAGAATTGTTGCTCTGTAACTCTTCTGGTTAGAACAGAGTGTATTTTTGCAATAGAAGGAGAGGCATGGCTGGAACCCTGGCGTTATTCTATACCACCTGACATCATGCACAGGGGACGGGGGGAAGCAGTCACTTCTGGTTGGGTAGCGTAGTGGAGATGTTGGGGTATTGCCAGCTTCCACATGGTGAGCACTCAAATGGGAATCATTCACCTCTCTTGCACACTCTTTTATTAATATTGGTGCTGTTAGTGTGGGTTTCTTGCTTCATTGCTCTTTCTAGTGAATTGTTCTTATCTCAACCCATGATTTTTACATTTTGTGCCTCCAGTTCTCCTCTGCAGCCTGCTATAGGGATAGGGAGAGGAAGAAGGGGGAGTGAGTGAGTGGAGTACAGTTTGGAGTGTTTCAGCAGGAATAGCACATTTGGAAATACTGTTCCTAAACCACAACACTTAAACATACAAATGAAACTACATAAGCTTGGTTGAGTTGGATTGAGAGCCACAGTTCCTGCTGGGGAGTTAAGGCAATAGTTCATTCTTCATCCAGTCTTAGAGCTCTTCGTAACAGTCTCTACAAGGATACCTTTTGCAGTTCAAAAGAATATGGTTTAGAGCCAAATTCAGATATCCATGCACATTTTACGTATCAACAGGTGAGCCATGTATGTAAATTCTCTGCATAAGCAAAGAAAATATGGCTTGAGTCATGCACTAAAACATGAGCTGAGATGTGCTAAAGCACCTGAGAAAAGCACAAAAATGATGACTAAGACACAAGATGTGCAGAATCTCTGTATGTAAGTATAAGACACCTGTAGAAGGCTGGCATTGAGATTTCTGAGCTCTTGGAGCAGCAGCTGGAGATCTGAAGGGAGAGTGAAGGGTGTTTCAAAGTGCAGTAGGTATCCTTGTATTCAGATAACCAAAGGAACCTCCAGAGTCTATTATGCCATTCTCACTAATGAATTTCAGTGACTAGAAAACATCTGATCTGTAAAATTGCATTTTACACAAAAATATTTATCAATAAATATCAAACAAGTCTGTATCTGAAAAAGATCAAAAATCCAAACAGCAATCTATACCATTGCATTCAATGACATTAACTCTGGATTCAACCATTGTTCAATGCAATGAGAAGTTTTGTAAGGATAAATTAAATGAACCAAAATTTAATTTGTATGAAATTACATGAAACACAGGTCCACCTACCTTTTTCTAAGGTAGTTGTAATAATTTTATCATTTTTAATATTTGCTTTTGATGACTTGGGACTGAAGAAAAAAACTGAAAAATATTATACTTTGATTACCTTCAGCAACTGGGGGTTTTATTTTGCAGAGGCAAATGTTAATCGTGGATAGTACAGGGCTGAATTCCACTGCAGTAAAATCCATAGGATTAGTTGGTAGAATAAACAGTTCTGGATTTGGCCACTTACTAACATGCCTAAATGTATTTGCTGTGGGGAATGAGAATTTAAAGGAAGAAATAAATATGTGTTGTAAGAGTTAGTGTTAAGTATTTCAGTAAGTCACCTGAACCTCTTGAGAAATTCTTGGCAGTTCACATGTATTCTCTAAGTTCTTTTGTGTACCAAAGTGACAGGGATGTAATTCTTCCCCACGTGGATTTACTGTAAGCCAGAGGGACACATTGCCTGTTAATGAAAGTGAAACTTACAGAAGCACCCATGACTAAGCAACCAGTAGTTTCCCATCATTATTCTACCATGAAGCATCTTTATAATATAGGAAAAATCCATAGCACAGCTGTTGGAAACTTAGATGTGAGGGTTTTTGTTTTCTAATTTACTTTTTTATTTCAGTTTTTCATTGTGCAGAAGTGGCTGCCTATTTCAATAAATAAAAAAATTGCCATGATGTCACCTTATATTTCTTAAGCAAAGATGAATCCATGGCATGTTCTAATGTCGTAGGTCGCATTGTGCCATGTGATGTGACCGAGAAGACTCTAACCCACAGCAATATGAAGCCTCTAACAAATGGCTTGTGTCCCTGCTGCTCCCCATCAGCCCAGAGAGCAAAAACACAGAGAATTATATAAGAACAGTGGGTGGAAGCAGTTAATGGGCTTTTTGCTGCTGGCATTTCTCAGACAGAAATCCTGTCAAGCAAAGCCTGGCATGCAGAAATCATTATTTACTCAGATGTGATAATATAAAGTTTGACAGGTATCATTCGGTTGCTGACCTGTAATGCAAATAAGAAAAAAAAAAACATTGTCAAAGCAAGGTTGATTCTTGTTCCGTGATCATCACCAAATCACTGTCAATATAAAATGGACACTCTCTGTGCAGCTGTGGTTATTTGAAAGACATTCCTATCAGACTTTTACATGGTGCATTGGGGGTTTATTCCGCATGATAGCGTGGAGTTTTATTTCCCCGTTTTGAAGAGGATCCCTAGGGAATGAGCTGAGGAACTGGGCAATGAGAGTGACTTTCTGACTCATGTTTTGTGAAGGGGAAACATGCAAGGAAACAACTTTCTAGTTAGTTTTCTGAGGATCTAGTAAGTGTGAATAAACATAAATATTAATCTAATTGGCCACACTTGGAAGCAATTTTTTCCATGACAGGTGACAGCTATGATGTTCATAAACAGCCCTATTTTTGAAGCATTATTACATGGAAGTGAGAAATAGTTCAAACTGAATATATAAACAACGTCACAATAACACCTCCAAGTGACATATTGATTAGAGCTTAAATGAATAGGTTGAATTAAATTTGGGTCATGTGGTGAGTGGCTTTTTTAGACAAGGCTAGAAGCATGAAAGCCCTCTGACTGAAATTTATAAAAGATCTTTTGAATAAAATCAAATTCTAGTTCTTTCTCCTCGCTCCTCTTCCTTCCCTTCCACACTACTGTACCAGTACATCTTCAAAGGTTTAAAGGAAAGGCAGATGGTACCTTTCAAAATGTTATTGAGTAATTTTATGTTAGCGTGTACTGTAGTGTCATTGTACTTGATATGGAGATGAAGAATATGTTAGCTCGAGGTTGTGCATCATTTTCTATGATCTCAGCTGGAGGTAGGATTGTTCAGAACTGGCACAGCTTGAATATTGATACAAATACAATTATAACATTCTGCTAACAGAACTGAAAAATTGCTAATCAGTTTTATTAATAATTATGTGTGTAATTCTAAGAGTCCTGACCCCTACTGAGCCATTTAGGAAACTCTGCAAAACAAAATGTGCTATAAGCACATTTCCACATGAGCAGCTGTATGAAGAACTGATCCATCAAGTTGTGTCAAAGAGTAAATTTTTTTTAGAAGGATTTTGAAAAAAAATGTGAGGTGTTATTTCCATTCATAACATAGACAGAACTCAGAAATGGAGACTCTCACTGAATACTGCAGCAGTGGAATAAGGGTTGCTACCAACACTACCATGGTAAAGGGAGTAGAAAAAGGAGAAAAGAGATGGGGGGAAGAGGGAGGCAACAACCAGAAAATGTAAGCTCTTCAGAAAACTGTATTAATTCAGTCCTCTTTTGAGGTGATTTTAAGGAGCCCTTTGTCCAGAAATATTCCAAGCAATCTCAATTGAAAAACACTTTTTTAAATATGTTTGCTTGGGTACTCAAATGTTGAGGAACTCAAAACTGCTAGCCCCTTATAAAAGTCTTTGTCGTGACTATGAAGGCATACTAAAATCCTTAGAAATTACTGCCAGCCACTAAAAATCTAAAAGACCTTTTTACTCCTACTGGCTTTTAAATAGGTGGATCTGGCATGCCACAAAGAAATAAATATTTTCCATTTGAGTGAGAATATGTTTCTACATGAAGGCTCAGAGCAGCTCTTGTGCTTAAAACTGAAGACATAAATAAAAGGCATCTTATCTTAGAAAAATATATAGCTCTGGCACATAGTGAGCATATATGGCAGTATCTGCAAAAGGGAATGACTATTCAGAATCATTCCAAATTCTTTCAGTATCACCACTAAAAATTTTCCTTATGTATTCTACAGGCCTGTTTTAGATAAGTCTCTTATTAGCCTGTACTTTCAGAAATCCTATTTATCTATTTTGTGTCCAACAGTAGAATTTCTCTCTTTCTTGTCAGGCCCTCATCCTGCTGGCCACACTGCTTCTGACACAAGCCAGGCTGCCATTTGCCTTCTTAACCTCCTGGGCACACGCTGGCTCCTGTTCAGCATCTGTCAACCAGCGCCCACAGGTTCTTTTCCACTGGGCAGCTCTCCAGCCACTCCTCCTCCAGCCTGTAGTGCTGCAGGGGGTCGTTGCGACCCACATCCAGGACCCAGCACTTGGCCTTGTTCAGTCTCATACCATTGGCCTTGGCCCATTGATCCAGCCCGTCCAGATCCTTCTGCAGTGCCTTCTTACCCTTCAGCAGATCAACACTCCTGCCCAACTTAACATCCTTGTCAAACTGTCTGGAGCGCACTCAATCCCCCTTTGAAAGAAGAAATCCATGCCTTGGGAGCAGAAAAAACAATCATCATACCTTCTGTTAATTTTATTTTTAAATTTCCTGTCAGGTACATTCATGCATCCTATCTTTAAAAGAGACTTATAAATTCACCCATGTTACTTATAGATATTAAGACCTCGAATTCTTTAATACACTTTACAGAAGATCTAGGGAAATCATGAATTTTTCAGTTTTACATTTTAAAAAAAAAAAGAAAAAGGAAGAGAAGCCTGATTAGGTTGAAGCAAAATGTCCATATATAAAGTTTTTAAATTAACAAGCACAAAAATTAAGCCTGAAGATGTCACAGATGGTCTGGTCTATTTGAAATGAAAGGGTTTTTTCTCATTTTCAGGCTAACTATTTTTGTAACAGTTTCCTTTTTCTGTTTATTGCCATAGTATAAAGAAGAAAAAAAAAATCACATACTCATTTTAAGTAGTAAGCAGAAATGTTTTAACATTTCTATGAGTCTAAGTATTAAATCAAAGTTTGATGCTTTGTAAGTTTTGATGAGGCTTATCCAACTTCTTGTAGACAAAGACAAGCAAACTAATTCAGTCTCATTTTGTGAATAGTACTGGTCTTTCTCTTCTATATATTCTGTTGAATTCACTACTCACAAGCAGAATATGGCAAATTATTTTCGTATCAGTTTTCAGCTAAAACCATGCAGCCAAAATATAAATAAGTTTGAAGTTAGATATTCCTGTTGAAATAGTTAAAAAAATACCAGATTTCAACAATTTATTGCCCTAAGAACTCAGACATAAATGAAAAACCTTACAGCAAGAATTCCTGTTCATTATAATGGATATACTATTCAGAGATATTTTAATCATAGAAAGGGAAGCAATCTCTGAAGAACCTTTTAATGTTCAGGAATTATACTTTTGAATGACAGAATCAAATATATGCTTGCTAAGTAAGCCATTTTCAGTACTACAGCCTGTCTTTTTACTCACTTGTTTTTATTTGTTTTCATATTTGTTTCTATAAAATACTGCATGAAAATAAGCACACAGGGCAGCCTGTTGCATTTTGCAAGGCTCAGCTTTGCTTCCATGGGTGTCTCTTTACCTTCCAGCATTATTTATGCAATTTGTTTAGTTTACTTTACAGGCATGCCAGTGTTCATAGGGTAGACCAATTGAACAAAACCACAATAGATGTAATACATCAATACATTTGCGCTGAACAGCTTTAATTAGGCCTTCCCGGTCATTTCATCAATTCAGTGGAGTTCCATTGGGATTTGGATAACACCATGCTTTCTGTAGTGCCTGAGAATTACGGCACTCCTGTCCCGCTCTGCCAGTCACATCACAAGGTTAGACAATCAGCATTAAATCACATAGTCTGTATTCCAGAACATAAATTCACCCCTAAAGTAATATCTTGGAGACACTAAAATCTTTCCAACCTTAATATCAATTTGAAATTCAAGCTATCATGAAATTTCCTGCCACAACCTTCTGTTGTTGCTCAGCAGCAAATTAAAGGTGTGCTTCACTTGAAGATTTATACTTGTCAGATATAACAAATGTATTTGTTGCATTTGTCTGGCAGATGGGATCTGCTAGAACTTGCAGACGTCACAAACTCCAAAGAATGCTTTTCTGCTACTGCAGTAGCTCTCTTGGTTTGTACTTCATTTGAGAACTATTTGCCAAACAGATTATTTAGGCTTTAGCAACCCTAAAGCAGGTAATCTATTCACATACATTAACTTCTTCTATCAGGATTAAATTCTTCATGTTTAAAGCTATTTGGCTATCTGCAATAGGTGCTTCTTAGCTTCTTCGTTGGTTTGCTTGTTTGTCTACTAAATGGCAGAGAAAAAAATATCAAAATTCTTCATCGGAATTAAAGTGATTTCATGAACATAATAAACATTTACATAAAACAAGCAGATGACCATGCTATGGCAACTTTTAAGCTTTCAACTTTTTACTGGACAACACAGCAGTCATAATTTTTTTCATGCAATTTCCATGGATTTCCAGGAAACCAAGGGGCAGAAATGCACACACAACAAGCAGAAAATAATAAATGTTTGTAAATACAGAAAGTAATTTGCTGAGCTGCATTTGGAAATTACTGTAGATGGTACGGATGATACAGACTGGTCCATAATTATCTCTGGGCACAGCTACATAGCAGTCAGAGACATGAATATGAAACAGGGTCAAACACGCCTCAGTTACTTTTCTTTTAGCTGGTTCAGGGACCCTCACAGATGAAACTGTCTTGCCACTGGCTTAAACCCAGGCTTCACAATATACTATGCTTCAAAGTATGGGATGCAATGGCTGTGTGCTAGCTACCCTGGAAGCAAGGACAACTCACATATTCCCAATATCCTATACAGAACCTGAAATCTCTCCTCCAGTTGCAATGGAAATATAAGAATTGAATGGCTAATTTATTATGATATGAAAAACATGAACTGTTGGGCAGACAACAAATTAATAACAGATAATAAACTCAGTTATATTATTGTTATTCACGTGGAAAATGCGTAAGCAGTACAAGTGCTTTTAATTAAAATATATAAAAACAAAAGGATGGATAATCTGAGTTAATTATCTCCATACTCTTCATACTAGGCAATCATAACTAGATGTCATTTCATCTGACCATAAAGATTACAAAACAGACTGATTAGAAACTGAGGTTATTAAATGAAGCAGGATTTGTGTCCTGGTCACACAGTTTCCTAACCTATTCAGTATGCTTAGGCTTGTTTATTTAGATGCAAAGAATGAATCACAGAAAGAAACAATGTTTGAGGTTGGAAGGGGTCTCTGGAGAAAAGCTTTCTGATATTCTGGGGGAACCTCCTGTGTTGCAGTTTGTGGCCATTGGTTCTGGTCCTGTCACTGGGTACATTTGAAAAGACCTGAGCTCTGTCTTCTTTAGGTCCTCTCTTCAGGCATTTATATACACTGATGAACTCCCTCTAAACCTTCTTTGCTCTGGTCTGGACAGTCTCTCAACCTCTTGACATACAAGAGATACTCCAGCCTCTCCTGTGACGGCACTGGCTGGCCACTGGGATGACCTCAGCAATCTGCCGGGTCGGCTTCTAGGGGTGCGCGAGCCCGGGTCTAGGAAGCTCAAAGGTCTGAACTGCGGCGCCCTCGAAGGAGCAGGAGCGGCACACAAAAACCGACGAAGACGCAGCTTCCTCACCCGAGGGAGCTTTCCACAGGCTGGTGGTCAGGCACGCAGGCGGAGGTGAAGAAGGAGAGAGGGGTCTTCTGCATGGGTTCCAGAGGTTTATTCCTCTGAAGGTTCAGAGGCAGCAAGACCAGGAACAAGGGGAGTACAATGATTTTTATACTGGGACAAAGGGAGGCGGGGTAAAGGGTATAGCCCAATAGGGAAAGGGGACATGGCAGGAGTAGACAGGGGAACAGCCAATGGGGATAGAACAGAGGAAGGATTAATACAGAGAACCAATGGGGTACTGAGGAAAGGGGAACATTCTAGAACATAATGCATATGGAACAGGGGAAATACATAAACATAGGCTTCTACATAAAACTAGGAGGAGAATACACAAACCAGTGAGGCTGCATGGGGCTGTGGGAACTTGCCATAACTAGAAGGTGGATTTTAGGGTTTTTGCACTGCAACACTCCCCATCTTTCTCGTGGGCCTTTGTTGGAGTGTGTTCAATATGCTCATGTCTGCCTTGTACTGGAGAGCCCAGAACTGGACACAGTACTCCAGGTGTGGTCTCGCTAGAGCTGAGTAAAGGGGAAGGAACATTTCCCTCCACCTACTGGCTACATCCATAATGCAGCATAGGTTATCATTTCCCTTCTTTGTATCATGGGCATACTGCTGTCTCATGTTCAAATTGCTGGTTCATGTTCAGCAGCACTGCCAAGACCTTTCTTGCAGACTTATTTTCCAACCAAGCATCCCCCAGAATATTCATTGTGGTTGCTCCTTCCCAGTTGTGAACGCTGAGGCCATCAGTGGTGGTGGTAGCCCCTCTGGGATAACAAATTTAAGAGGAAAACACTGCTGTGGAACAACAGCAGGTTAGAGGATTTAAAATATGTGTAATAACTCAGCATTTAGATTGTCAAGAAATTTAGATTGTCAAGAAATTAATCTGATTTAGATTGGCAATAAATTAAAATAATTTCCCCAAGTGGAATCTGTTTTGTCTGTGACAGTAATTGGTGAGTGATCTCTCCCTGCCTTTATCTTGACCCATGAGCCTTTCATGATGTTTTCTCTCTGCTCTATCCTGCTTAGGAGGGGAGTGATAGAGGAGGTGGGCACCTGGTAGCTAGACAAGGTCATCCCACCACAAAGGTAAAGATACAGATGCGCTCAGTCTGCTAAAATTATCTCATACTGTACTATACTAGCTCCAGACACTGCAATGCACAATCTGCCATGTGGCAGATTATATATGATCAGTCTAGGTCCCATAGCAGGGGTAATGCTGCCTTCAGTTCCATACAGAGTCCAGAGAAATCAGTTTCTTCCACATCTTGGGCAGTTCATGAACGAAGTTGGACTGAAATTTTGAGCACACTATATGGGTTAAACCAGCATTCCATTCTTTTGAACATTGTCCAGATATTACCTTTTTAAATGGTCTCTGAGATGATATTCTTGCTTGGCTTCTTTCCACATGAAATGTTCTAATCTGATGTTTCTTTTCTCTGCAGAAGTAGAAAGGATTAATCTGTAATTGCCTTGATGGACACACTCAAATTTTAATGAGTATAACCTTAGTAGGATTTGAAAAAGCCAGTCTTTCAACTACGATATTTACATTCATACATAAGTGCTCTTAGTCTTTTTGTTGCCATTTTTTAGAAAATATAGATACATTATTTTATGCTCAGCATAGGTCTCCTATATTTTCCAGTTAATGAAACAGAAAGATACTAATATTTCACTATTAGTGTTCTTGATAGTCAGTAATTTAAAGTAAAGGTCAAAAATATAAAACTGTATATGTTATAGTAGTTCATGTCAGGGACTCACACATTCAAGCTCTCATTAAAAGCACAGCTAATTTATTTCACTGTGTATAACTCTTCTCACAGTTAAAACAAATAGCAAAGAAGATTTCAAGAAAATTTGACAGTATCTTTACCTTTCACTAGGTGATATTTATAATTACTTTACTATGTCTTCAGACAACAGGTAAGTTTTCTTAAAAAGTAATTAAAAAACCACCCACTAAATTAGAACCCCAAACCATTGACTTCAAACATAGAGAATTTCTAAGTTTTGCAATGCGTTACCAAAATCTAATATCAAATGTAACAAAATATATACATACACAACTAACTTCTCATTATCTAAGTAGTTTATGTACTTCAGCTGTAGTAATTTTTTTTTTTTTCACAGCATAGCTGCTTAGGTTTTGAAAACCTCATAATTGCAATTCTCCATATCCTTAATACTGTGAGTACATTTGCTTTGATGTCCCTAGAGTTTAAATTTTATTCAGCTATGACTCCAGAAGCTCTGCTCTGCTGAAATAGTAATTTCAAGAGCCTTTGGCCACTTTGTAAGTTGAACTGGAAGGGCGGAAGGGTATGTTGTGGTGTGTGAAGTGGGGTCTTTCACCATCTGACAAATCCCCTGACAAGGGTAAGTCTCAAGCTCAGAGTGACTGGCAGCTCCTGCAGCTTTTGGACCTGAACAGCTGTGCAGTGCAGCTGAGCTGCAAAGGGTCCTCTAATTATCACAACATTAACAATCAACTGGTTCTGGCCAAAAGGGACCACAACTGAAAAGTCGTTTTGCAGGTTACTTAAAATTTTTCATAGACCACATGCAGTCTGCAGTCTGCCCTTTGTGACATTAGACAGTCTAGTAGCAATAAAAATAGTGGTATTGCTGCTAAGTAATTAAATTATGCTAAAGAAATACAGTAAAACTTTCATTAATGCTTTTCATTGTGAAGAAAAGTGCACTTTTACATGAGAAAACATTTAAATACTCCAGACAGTTTAACCTAATTCATGAAGCTGGATGCTGGCTATTTTTAAAAGGATAGTAATGATTGTTTAGAGGTGTTTAACACATTGCAGTCTTCTGAAAGAAAGAGGGAAAGAAAATAAACCTGATACACACCACTGCACAATCTGTAAGAATGGCAGGATAAGGATGAACAAGGTAAAACAAAGATATGCAGACCTTTACAAGGTAACATGGAATATCTATCTGACAACTTAAGTACCCTTCTGTTCATTCCAAACTGAGATTTTTCCCTGAAAAAAAACAATTCTCACATATAATAGTTATGGTAATTTAAATTCAGAGCTAGCATAAACAAGAAACCTTAAAAATAGTAATTAACAATTACATGGTAAGTAAAATGAGAAAGAATACTAATTTTAATATTAATGGTTTTGTAAACCTCTGATAGTTGTTAATAATATTTAATGTCAAGAATAAAGGTTAAAGCATATCCATTAACTTTATACAATTTTCCACTGAAAAAATTAACAAAGTTTACAAATTTTGATTTTTTCTGTCTCTCTAATTGCAAAACACATTGCATAAAATTATTGAAAATAGTGTATGTTGTGAAAATTTTTGATTTTCAATAAAGACATTTATTGCTTCAGTTTAACATGACTTCTTGTGAGATATTATCTGAGGAGACTGTGGAATATCCATCCTGAGAGCTTTTCATGATTTGGCTGAACAAAACCTCAGTTGATGTATTCTATTGCTAGTAATATTCGCACTTAAAGGGAAATGGGACTGCATGACATCCAGAGATCCCCATATTCTTGATCATTAATTATTCACCAGAAGTAAGAAAAATATTTGGGAAATATGTGAAACATATAATAAGACAGTAGTCACTGAAATCTTTGCAAAACAGAAAAGTGAACATGAATAGTACTTAATTTACCATAAGGAACATTAGAAACCCATTTTGTTTATATCTAGACCTAGTATGTTTAAATGATTGTATTACTTAAAGCTTATGCTCACTTTTCAGGAACTTATAAATGGCCAAAAGACTGTCTTTTGGAAAAAAAAAATTAAAAAAAAGAAACTTCACATTTAAAAGATTCATTAAAGTTAATAGAAATATCTCCAGATTTCCATCAAATTGACATATCAGGATTGTTGCCATGTAACAAGCAGGATTAGGTTCTGGTTTTATCATTTTGTTATTCTACATCCTGAATTTTATTTTATTTTATTTCATTTCATTTTATTTATATTTCTCTACCACTTTAAGAAAACCACCCAATATCCACACATGCCAGCTTCACATTTTCAAAAGCAGTACACTAGTATTTTTTTTCACTTGAGCTGTTGTCAGGATTAATTACTGTAGCTACCAGCTCTAAAAAGAATTTGTTATTTTAAGCCAGCATTGAGTCAAATACCACAGCTGTCCCATTAACTTCAGTTGGGTTTTTGCCTGAATACATAATACAATATTAGTTTATTATCAGCAAACAAGATGTTCTGCTATATTTTGATTCTCCTCTTAATGGGAGGTTGGATTTTCTTTTATTTTATTATTTGATTTGATGCTTTTGTTCAGCTTTTTAAAAGCCAAAAGAATGAATAAATGGAAACTAAGAAACTGTCAGCTTCTCCTTACACAATGTGATGGCACTGAGAGCTCATACTGTGGAATAATCAGAAGTATGGTAAATATGACACTCCTTATGCATATGCTGCAGAAAATACAATTTTTCAAGACCTTGTTCCAGGTAAAGTGGAATAGCCTACTTTTGGCTTGATATCAGCTAAACCTCAAGTTAATCACACTTTTAGCTATCAGAGAATGATGGCATGAAGAAGTTGAAGTGAGACTTTGCATTTAATGGATGAAAATCTATTTTCTACAAACTGATAGCAGGTTTGGCAGCTGCAGGATGTATTTCCGGAAATGGGAAGATGTCCTAGAAGTAACTCATGGCTGTTTCCAAAGATTTATTAAAACTAAGTTGACACTTGCATCACTGATAGAGGTAATTTCGGAGCTCTTGAAATTCTACTGACCCTATGATAATGAAACTACCACCTTGTGCACATTGGTATTCTGTGGCAGGTAGCATGGGCTCGTGGCTCGGAATGTGAAACACTATCATTATGTGCCAAAGGAATTCACACCAGTAACTGAGGGCAAATGCATAGACTCAAAGATATTTCAAGAAAGGTAGATACAATACTCAGAACCGAATGAGAGCTCTGTGCAAAAGCAACGATAACAAGTTATTTGGATTGTTAATAAAACTTAGGGTTCTGTAGGATGAGTGCAGCCTTGTAACTAAGACCTTTTTTTTAAGGATTTTTTTTATCCTGTATCACAGCAAGAATTTATATTATGCCCTAAAACAAATCAAATCCAGTGCACATGAAAAGTGCCATGAAATGTGCTTAGAAGAGTCTTGCTGAGGAAGAGACGTGCATATTTATGACACAGACAGCCATGGGCTATACAAATTAAAGCTTTGCTTATAATCCCAATAATGTTTTTAACAGTATTTTCAGATAAGAAGGATGTGTGTTAAAGTCTGATCAAAAGTATCAAATCTTTAGGCTCATTCAAAATGCGGATTGGGCATGTGAAATGGGATGATTGCTTTATACTAAAACGCAGCAGAAATATTAGTGAAAATCAAGAGAAATCACTGGAACATTTCACTACTTTCATCAACTTTGTCAAAAAACCCCAAAACCTCCTATCTCCTCCTCATGATTTAATAATCACATGCACTTGTAAAATGTTTGAAAATTCACAGAGATTAGAGCAACAAAGGTAATCCTGTAAATGGTCCTGAAGAGACTGATCACCACTGGATAAACAGGAAACTGGTAATCATAAAAAAATTTAATACTCATTGCTGTGAATCTGGAGGTAGCATAGAGGACTGAAACTTTTCATTTACAAGTCGTGCCTTTGGTTCAGCTGTGGATCATGTCAGACAGCATATAAACAATTTTGTCTTCATCAAAGACACTGAGTAGTGAGAAGGAGAGTAATATTTTGAGGAAACTAAAATTGAGGCTATATTTATACAATATTGTAAATGTAGAATGTTAGTGTTTTTCTGGGACACTGTTTCATCTGATTATTCTCTATTCAATTAGTCACTTTATTAGATGACTTTGGTGCTGAATGCTTTTATTGAAACAAAATTTTTTCCTGTAAAGCTTGTGCTGGTCCCAAAGTCCCACTTGGCTGGAAAGTTTGTCTTAAGTTCATTAAGGACTAAAATAAGATGCCTCATGTTTAAAATATCCACAGAGCCTGTATTAGGGTCTGTCCTACACCTGCAAGCTGCATTTAGCTTTCAGCTCTTGCATAGGATAAACATTGGATCTTGGATCTGTGTTCCTCACACAGTGTCATAGCATTGCCCATTCTTCAGAACCATATTTGATTTATTAAATAAATTAGGAGAAGTATGGGAACACATTTTTTTAGAACTGTGTAGTTACTACTTTTCCTTTTGCAGCTGTGCCTTGAATCTAAGTTCTCTGAATCTGGGTTGGGTTTGTGTGGCCAGGTTTTGGTAGTGAGGGAGCTACAGAGGTAGGTTCTCTGAGAAGCTGCCAGAAGATTCCCCTATGTCCAGCAGAGCCCATGGCAGGTGACTCCAAGATAGACCCACCACTGGCCAAGGCCAAGCCAACCAGTGATGGTAGTAATGCCTCTGAGATAACATATTTAAGAAAGTGAAAGAAGCCCATATTGAAGTAGCCTGTTCCTGAAGGACTGCACTCCCTTGAAAAGGACCCATGCTGGAGTAGGTCGTGACCAACTGTAGCCCATGGGAAGGACTCATGTTAGGGAAGTTCATGGAGGATTGTCTCCCATGGGATGGAACCCATGCTGGAGCAGGGGAAGGACTCTTCTCCCTGAGGAGAAGCAATGGCAGAAACAGCATGTGATGACCAGACTGACCCCCATTCCCTGTCTCCCTGTGTGGCTGGGAGGGAGGTGTTAGAGAATTGACAATAAAGTTAAACCCAGGAAGGACGAAGAAGTAGGGGAAAGGTGGTTTTTAAGATTGTTCTACTTCTCATTATCCTACTCTTGATTGTGATTAGTAATAAATTCAAATAATTTCCCTAAGTCAAGTCTGTTTTGCCCATTATGGTAATTGCTGAGTGATCTCTCCCTGCTCTTATTTCAACTCGTAAGCTTTTTGCAATATTTTCTCTCCCCTGTCCAGTTGTGAAAGGGAGGGATAAAGCAGCTTTAGTGGGCACCTGTCATCCTGTCAGGGTCAAACCACCAAAGAATCTAATAATTCATTTCCAGAGTTAAGTACAAAAGCCTACATGTGTATAGTGTTCACTTAGAGTGAACACATAGTGTTCTCAGTTGATTGTGGTGTCCTAGGATTATCTTCCTATTTACTATTACTATTATAGCTCATGAACACTGAAAAAATTATAGCTACCTTTTTATACATCATATTTTAGCATAGGCTTTGCACAGACCTGCTCTGTTAGAGGTAATTACCAGGAAATGTTTAGTTCCATTTCTACTCTTTTATTATCCATGAAGTATACAATGTTTCCCCACTTTTTCCTCATTATTTATTTATTTTATGAATTATAGGAAGTGAACAATTTTCACTGAAACCAGGGGTTTTTTCAGTGTAGCCTAAGCTGATTACATAGAAGTTTAATATATTCACAAAATGTCTTTGAGAATGTCTATAATAGAAGATACCCTGGTTTAATTTTAAAAATTCATGCCAGTTAAATGCCACAGCTTGAAGTAGTTTGGAAACTGATTCAGCTATATAGATGTAACCCCTTTTAGGGCACTTTTATGTCAGCACCATCAGTTAATTCACTCCAATTAGAAAATATGTTAATCTTCCACAGTTTGCAAGAAATCTTCCTGCAAATACCAGGCTGGAACACATATGACTTGCCTCAGTAAAATAACCCTAGATATTTTGTAAATGCTAGAACAACAGCTATACCCAACTTGCAAAATATATTGTGTTTTATTTCTTACAGGATCTCACACATGTGGAGTCGTAGCGGCAGCTACTCATGTTAAAAAGACACCTGTCGCTAGTGAAAACAGAACCCAGATTAAAGTAGACCTATTTTCTTAAATGGCTGTAGCATTGAAGAATGCATTGTGCCTCCTGCTTCTATTAAAGGAACAATTGTCTTACCACTTGTCATGCCTCATTTAGGTTTCATAGCTAAATAACTATTAGTTGCACATTAAAAAAAAAAAAAAGGCAATAAGAAAAATCAATCTTTTCAAGGTGCTATATTTTAGATCTTTTTTATTTTCAATAGATTAATTCAAGTTAGAAGGGAACTCTGGCATTCAGATTGTCCAAATCCCAGCTAATCTCCAATTTAGAGATGATTTAGATTTAGATAGTAATACATTATTACACTACTTAATAATTTAGACCTGCCTAACTTTATTTGACCATTTAATTAGCATCCATTTATGCTGATTTTCACTGATGCTTACTTTGGGAAAATTATAAATTTGCCAATTGCAAAATTCAAGAGAAGAATGATTGAGATGCTTGGAATTATTTTCTCCAGTTTTCTTTTATGTTTTCCTCCATATGAGTGAAGAAGTATCTGGTCTAGTCACAACATTTCGCCATGTGCTTTCATGCTACATTGTTGTAATTTTTTAGAATATATAGTACTTGAGAAAGGCAAGGAGAAAAGTGCAATACCAATTTCTTCTGTACTTCTCAACAAATGATGATCTATTCAGGAAAGAAGAATTATCTGCTAAAAATGCATTAATTTTCACATAACCTCAATATGTTTACCAAAATTCATTTTAAATTTATATTAAAGCTATGAATGCATTAAAATTGCTGCCTAACAAATTATCCATGGGCATATTCCAAATAACTCACTTCTGCACTTACTCTGAGGAAAGCTTAGCTAGATCAAAATTCTCAGCTTATGACAAATAGTTTTCACCTTATTCACAACATCCTTTAGAAAAAAATTCAGGTCATCAATGACAGGTGATTTGTGATCATGGATCTGCACGGTGCACAACTGCATTATGACAAACATTGATCAGTAATGTCAGTCATACACTCTCATTGTAAAAAATACCAGCCATATAATCAAATTAATGTGTATATTTAAATGCAGTTGCTATAATAAAAATATTAACCTAAGAAGGGATAATTTAGCTTTGAGCTTCCTGGGAAGCTGCAAGCTCTTCAGCTCCTCACACTAAAATGCCTTACTTAAATTCAGTTTGTTTGTTTGGGATTGTTTTTTCCAGGCATGGGGTTTCTCCTCGGGAAAGAATTTTAAAAATAGAAGCAATATTTACAGAACATACCAATAATAAGTTATTTTATGAATAGATGAGTGTTCAGCTACTTCTTTAATGGGAAAATATTTATTTCTTCTAATATAAAATTTAAGTTTGTTTCCATTGGCAAAAAGGTTGGCAAGAAATTGGCAAAGTTTTTTACCAGAATGGAATTGAGGGATAGCCACCAATTTCATCAGTTAAAAATCAAATCCTCTACAAAAACATCAAGATAAAATTCAAAAAATTAAAGAAAAATATTTTCAGTAGGCTTGGACCTGAATTTCTGATTCCTTATCATGTCTATGAAAGCAAACAAGAAAGGTTTGTTTTTAAGGCTCACTTTGCACTTGTTTATCTGGCTACCAAAGGAGCAATGCTCCTCCTGGAAATTAATCACGAACTGTTATTCCCAATACAAATGGTTTGAAACAGACACAAACAAATGCACTTCTTTCTTGAAGTTCAAATCAGTATGAAAATGTTGCTATCTACATAAAATCCAGTGTTTCATATGTTACTATACATCTTCAAAAGTCTGAAATACACGTACAAAGACCTAATTTTGTCATCTTTTGAAAGAGCAGAAAAATATTGCTGAGAACGAAAACAGCATAACCTATGCATGAGGAATTAGGGAAGAAAAAACATTGGTCACACACTTGTTAAAAAATTGGTCCTTTCTGTCACAAAATAACTTTTCTCCTGCTAATATATTTCATTGTTACAAAGGTCATTGTTTGTTTGAATAAGGGGAAATAAGCTGTGAGAAACAGTTTATATAATGCAAATAAGAGAAGTTTGGCAGAGGGATGCATGCTAATAAGCAAAGTACAATTCTGACTACAGAGCTGCTTGTTGAAAAGTTTTCTAAATCTATGGCCATCGTGTGGCTAAGAGTAAGGGAGACTGGGTATTCTAGAAAACTCCCAGATGTATGTACTTGATAATGTCTATGTTTTACATAACTTTTTTTTCTTTTCTCTGGAAAGTGCTTTGCACAGCGACAGAGGAGATATTCCCTTTGTTTTGCAGATGGGAAAACTGCTCAAGGGCAGTCAAAAGCCCTATCTGAGGACAGAACCAAGGTCCATGGTGCCCAGTATACTTCACTGACTCTACAGCAGTGCAGTTTACAAATCTATTTATTATTATTTCTTCTTTGAGCACCTTTTCCCCCACCAAAGACATAGAGCCCAAAAAGCACCTACAGCAAACCTACCTTAACCAATGAGATGATTAACTTCACACTGACATGAAGTATATAGATAACGTTTTAAGTGATGAAGGTCAAAGTTTTTTCCCAGTGATATCAATTAACTCTATTATCACAAAAAACTAAGGTGTTTTGTAGTGAATCATCCTTTCAGTTTTCAAACTAAGCATTCAATAAGAAATAGTAGTATTAAAAAAACAACCCACTAAACAAACCTTTTTTTTTTTTTTTTCAGATACTGAATGACATTTTCATTTCATCTGCTATTCTTCCCCTGTAAATCAGTGGCATAAAAGTATTGTATCATGGCTCTATGGACCTCATACCTTGATTTTATTATATCTTCTGCAGTTCTGGACAGTCTAAACATAAACTGGAGGTAAGACATTATCTTCTGATCTGATACATTAACAGTCATTTTACATTAGCATTTGAGTTTACATTTAAGTTTACGTTATGTTAGCACTCAAATACGCATCTTTTTTAGACATTTATACACCTCAGCTATGATAGGATCTATGAATAACCCATATTAATATAGTTGTCCTCAGAATGCGTCTTTAGGGTTGGAAATGTTTATCACTCAAGAGTTTTTGAGTGGAACCACAAAGTCTGTGATAAGAGACTTGGCTGCATTTCTAAAATCATTCCTGGTGAGGACATAGCCATAAATCAGCTGCATTTCTGAGTAAGATCTAGGCATTGGCATTATGGATCTGACTTCTCCCTGGCAGGTTTAAGAAAGAATCCCAGTCTTTTCCATAATCTTTTAACGAAAGTGCAGTCCTGGGAGATGTGAGATAGGAAAAATTCAAGCCAAAGAGAGCCTGCAACTTAGGTACCCACCTGCCACCACTGGTAATTTTGTATTAAAGATTAATGGATGGGAAAAAAAAAAAAAAAGAGAGAATACTACCATGTTTTCAGCAGTAGTGAAACAATTTCTGTTTCTTAAACTGAAAACGTGCTGTTAAGGCACTGAAATATTCACATTTTCTCTACAAGCAGTTTCAGTTTAAATTAAGGTCACACAATTATATGGTAACACATATGATCAGCCTGTTGAACCAAGAGTCCTGACCAGTACATATTTCCCTTATTATGCAGTACTCTTAGTAAAAAGTCAATACACTTAATTACATGCTACACACTTAGTATGAATATTTATTTTGCTGAATCAGGAACTAAATGCCTGAAGACACAGTGAGTCTATGAAGTGCAAAAACATTCAGGTAGCATAAACGATGTGTATCACACCAGCACTAGCATATGTTTGGCTTTTAATTGCTAGTACAGTTCTCAGCAAGGCTACCAGCACACTATTTCTTGAAAAATAGGAAGCCTACAGAAAAGAAAAGCTAGAATATGAAAACTTATTTTGCTTTTCTCTAGTAGTAGATTCCCACTGCTCAGTTTTTCAGGATTAATAAAGATACTGGTAGGAAGTCACAGCAACAGAAATTATCTCCAACAAAGACCATGTGTGCTTTATAAGTTGGGGAAAATTGCACTTTAAGTTTTCATTTTAGTAATGCTGTCAATTTTTGCTAAGAAAATGGTTAATATGGGTCTTTGCTGAAGGTCTCTTTATGCTGAAAATTACTCTGTAATCTTTGTTTCTGCAGTAGAAATGCATGGTTTAGAGAGGGATAGAGAAATAACAAGCAGTAGAAGGAAATACAGAGAAATATAGATTGCCACTTGGATGTCTCCACCACAACACAGTGTGATGAGCTGAAGAGAAGAAACTGATAATTAAATCATTGAAAATTACTACAGAGGAAACAGAGGAAACAAAGGAAGGAGAGAAAAAGCCAGAGACATGAACAGTTAATGCCTAATCCTGTTCATAAACCATTATACAGATTACTTGCATTCAATGAAATTTTTTTTACAAAGTTGTGTGCAGAGGTACTACCATGCTCAGTCTGAGCCACATATATAGACTCAAAAAGTAGTGTAAACAATGAAGATGTCAGGGGAAGGCTAAATTCTCTCACATAGAAACAGAGCTAAATGCCACTTTCTTATAACAAATCTTCCCATCATAAACCTCTAGCTGATCCTACAGAAAGGAGCAGAAATGCTTGATGCCATGTCTACATCCCTGTACCAATGTTTCAGGCACTTTCATGGCCTCCTCTGGGCCCACTCCAACACGTTCATGTCTTTCATGTGCTGAGGGTCCAGAGCTGGAGGCAGTACTCCAGGTGGGATCTCATGACATAGGAGTAGAGGGGAAGAACCATCTTCCTTGACCTGCTGGTGATGCTTCTTTTGATGCAGCCCAAGGTACAGTCCTAACTTATGGAGGCAAATCTGTAGAGTGAAACAGTGGGTGGTGAGCACACATTTCAGAGTTCTATAATCTCCTCTGGTGATAAAATTCACATTTGTGCCTGGAAAGCTTCAAATACTGTTGGCGTTTCTTTTCTCTCCCCTTGCTAGCAGGCTCTGACTTCGGGCACCGGATGCTCCCTGACTGCCCCGGAGAGGCAGTCAGAGGCAGCTCACAGCTGAACGGCATCGAGGAGATAAAGAAGCGAGAGGGGTCTCGGCTTGGGGTTCATAGGTTTATTCAGGGGAAGAACTCCAGAGGCCAAAAGACCTCACACAATGGAGGCACGGGACTTTATAGGCAGGGTAGCCGGGGTCTGAAGCATAATATGAACAAACCAATCGGAAAGGTATGGGGAGGGGCGAGCGTACAGGAGACCAATAAGGTACTGAACAACTTAGAGGCTTCTAAAACAGGACCATACAAGGAAATTCAAAAGGATTACAGCAGGTAGGATGGAGACAAGGGGCTGATAACTTAACACAAGGCTCTACTAGGAACCAAAACCAGGTCACCACAAAATACATTTACTGAAGGTATATTCTGGTTAAATTTAATTGAAAAGAAAGCAGGTTTTATGTAATCTAGGACAGTTTCATAATACAAACCCAACCACTGTAGATGGGAACAACCAGGAGGCACATTCCTAAGGTGCATTACTGATCTAAGCTAAGACTTTAACGTAGGTTTACCCTAAAATGAACAGAAATGAAAAATAGGGCCTATGAGAGATGCCCATAGGCCACTTTCTAAAATGGCAGCTGAAGCATAGCTAGGACACACTGGAATATCTCAAAGGGTGTTACACGATGTGGTCAGGCACTCTCCAAACTCTTCCACAGATTTTAGATGCTCTGAGTGTCTCAAAATAGGTGTCTGCCTATGAGCCATAGCATCTAAACTTCTGCTACAGAGAGTGGAGATCTAGTGACTGCTGTTAATGCAGACTGCTGAGCTCCTTGGCCCACCTCAACACAGACACTCAGATTTGGTCAGATCTTCAGCTCTCCAGACATCATTGGCTATTTAAAGGAGCCTCAGTTCATTTGTCTGATGAGTGTCTCTGGTACTATTTTAAGTGTGTAGCCTCAAGCATTTGCCCTGGTACAACATGGATCTCCAGTGGGTACTGATGGTTAGGTGTGTATTTGACATGTACTGCATCCCTCCTGTCATGGATGGAAGTGGCTGAATGATTACACAGTAGGAGAAAGGCAGCAACTGCCATTACACTGATTTCTTTAAGAAATGTTTGTTTAAGTCACTTCAAAATTCCCAATATCTCCTCAAGTCTGAAAACGCAGCACTTAAGAGCTAAGCTCATTAGAAATCACTTCATCCCAATTGCAAAGATGCATTTCATTTTGAAATGGGAAAATACTGCAATTCTTGGTGCAAGAATGACATAATAAAAAAGCTCAATCTCACTATGACAATGATAAATCATTCTGGTACTTTCATACCCTCCGTCCAGCTAATTTTGGACATATTCCAAGTCACAGTATGCATAAGACAATTTTTTTTCCAGCGATCATAGAAGATATAAATAATGTGCTCTGGCTCATATATTAAAGTAATATTACCAGAAAAGAAACTTCAGAAAGTTACCTTTGAGTAATAAAGAGTTACTTTCTTACAGAGAACGGGTATTGCATAAACAGAGTTAGATGAGATCAAAAGCATGTGAGAGTGTCTTCTGGGAACCACATGACTGCCATCTTTCAATTTGTATAGTAGATTGTAAAACAGATTGGTGAAGATGTAGTGAATCCTTCACTGTATTTCCTATTTTTGCCTTTTTCAGCAATGTACATATCCTGAAAATTCCCTCCCTCCACTAGGCTGGCATGCCTTTTTTTAACCAAACTGTTTAGAATTCTGTATTGTACAACTTCTATGTACAATTAGTTTCTTTGAGTTTCTTTCTATTTTTGAGCAATACAGCTATTGTGTTGCCTAACACCAGATAACAAAAATTGAGGGTTCTTCAGTTTTCCAGGCTTTCACCTAGCTATCATTTCTTTTTCTGGTTTTCAGGTCTCTTCTCTCGCTTGTCTCTCTCATGGTTTCTCTGGTTACTTCTTACCAGACTTTGTACCCTGCTCCTTATAGCAGTTCAATTTTCCTTTCTGAAGAGTTATAGTCTCTTTCAGCACCACATCAAACAACTTCCTACCTAGCTGCTGACAAACTTTCCTATTGTGTAACCATTTCTTTAACCTCCATACCTTGCTCTAGGCCTCATATCCTCTATTTACATCTATCCATGTCTTCCATCTTTACAAACCCATATCTGTCCCTTCAGACATCCAGCATTGCTCATAAATAAAACGGATTTGTCTTTCTCTTCCAGTCTGTTCTCAGACAACAGGCTCAGTTTCCTTTTCTCTTCTTTGCCAAGAGCTTATCTTTTCTGCTTCCCCTTTGCCAGACTTAGATTCAGAGGTCTACTTACTACTGCCAGTATTTTTTTTCATTGCCTAACACACAAATTCCTTTAGGAACATGACTAATTTTCCCTTTTCTCTCTCTCCCTCTCTCTCTATTTCTCTCTTTCTCTGTTTTTGTCTATCTATCTGAAGGTCATCACTGTCTAATCTGCCCATTCCTCTACCAATAGCTTTTTTTTAATCTGTTCCTTGGGATCTTTTGGTTCCCACAGTTCAAACCATTTCCAGTAGGAGTAAAGAAAAGTATTTATTTATTTATTTGTAATCCTTTTTCTCTTGTTCTTTGCAAGCTTTTATTATGTCATATTCTATCATATGTCTCTTCCATGCCAGCAACTTGCTCATCAATTTTGTTTTCTATAGGAAATTCTTAAGAATCAAATTATTGAAAAGCTGACAATCTCGGTTCAAGTAATTTAATAGTGATGACACCAATGAAGATGATTTACTTATCTCCTTTCATATGGAGTCCTAAATTGTGTTGAAACTATGTGTATCATATCACATCTAGCTGCGTAAGAAAATGATTGCCTTTATTTTTAACAAACTGAGAGTATAAGGTGTCTCATTAGCTCTGTGAAGTCACAAAACCACCCCAAAGAACTGCTTCAATGGGCTTTTGTATCTTGTTCATAATTGAAAGCACTTTCCTAATTACTCATTTGAATTGTGACATAGACTGTAATAGAGACTCCTGTTATTAGTATTTTTGTTAACTGCCAAACATATGTGCATTGTTTACAAACTCACCTCTGTTCTTTCTCTCTGTCTTCCCAGCCACCACTTAAAAACCTGGAAACGGTTACACCAAATGTAGGAGCAGTAGGGTATTTAAAAATAAGCATTCTCAAAAGAGAGTTTTTCCAGTCAAACTATAAAAAGGAAAATTCTACATTCTTTCATTAAACAAATCCACACAAAAAGTATGACTTCATTCAGTCGGAAACACAAAAAGTCATCTCAAAAGCTTCCAATAAATGTAATTTTGAATATCAAGGAAATAAATGGACAGAAAGATACCGAAGTAATCTGTGAATAGTGTCCAATTTTAACAGGAGAAATAAAAAGATTGGATTTGTCTAATGAAAAATAGATGTCTTCAATATTAATATCTTCCAGTCCTTCTCCTAGACCAATATAACTCTGCTGTACTTTCCCCTCATCTAAATTTAACTATTCTGAAAAATTTGGCTATTTTTCTTTCCTGCTTCTCCCTCTTTTCCCCTGTATCTTTGCAGGGTTGTCTGGAGCACTTTTTGCCATTACATCCCAATTTAGTTGCAATATTGTCACTGTAGTAATGCCATCTTGAGCATGTTCCTGGCATGCTCTCATTGATGCCTGTTGGGTTTTTTAATATGATTATGATCTGTCATTTCAAAGCTAAATGTAAATCAACAAAAGTGCTGATGAGTTACCAGAATCTTCTTTCATCCTCATCCTGTTTACAGTTCTACATCTGCTGCCAGCAGTCCTCCTGTCGTACAACTTTCACTCCTTCTTTGTTACCTGCTTGAATAAGTGCTTCCAGTGAGCAACTAGAAAGCTGCTCTTTTCTACCTGGCTGAAATACAGTGAAAGCATTTCATTACAGAACAGTCATAATGTTTGACAAGATGTGCAAATTTTTACCATATATATACAAAATTATCTGTTTTAAATATGTAAAACCCAAATTGCATTATGTAAAATTAACAACCTAGGAGAAGATTAAATTGGTAGAGGGAGCTAAATATTTGTTTCACAGAAAATGGAATAAAATATTGTGGGCATTCAACTCCTAAAGACTTTTAGCCTTCCAAACAGTTGTACTAAATAATTTGGGAAAGAATTGCCGGGGTGTAGTTCCTTACCTCTGACTTTTAGAAAGGGGACCAAGAAAGTAGTTTTATCTCTTACATATGAAAGCACTTCTCACCCCTCTTTTTTTTAAACTGGTCTTTAAAATTTTTCAATATTTCTTTTCGTCAGAGTTTTTATTCTTACCCCTTATCTGTTCCTGATTTTCCATTTTGCCATTTCAAGAAAAAAATCAAAAAGCATAAAGGACGGTATTTCAGAAATAAATGACTTAGAAAACAGGTATTTGTGGAAACTAAGTAGCTCATGGTGATGAGCTCTTACTTTAATATGACATCTGGATAAGCAGCTGTGATCCTTGGATGCATAAATAAGGAAATACTGAGTAGAAATAGAAAGCTGATCTACAGCACTAGTAAATCTATTACTAGAATATTATGTGTGATTCTAGTGTCCACACTACAAAGAAGGAAAAGAAATTGAAAGTGAAAATTAGGGCTTAGACAGAAATTTATTGGGTCAGAACAACATTTTTTTAGTCAGTTATTAAAGGAGTTTGATTCAGTTAAATTACCTAAAAAAGACAAAAAGGCAGAATTGATCATTGTCAGCAGAACTGTGACATTACTGGAGTGAGTGCTGACAATCTATTGGGACACAAATAGATTCTGAGAGGCGTAGGGTGAATGTTGATGTTATGATTCTGTCCATATTAGGATATTTACAGTAAAATGATTTTGGATCATCTCAAAAGAAGGAGCCCGCAGAAAACCATTTTACAGCACTGGTAACAATACTTGTTTAAAGTATGATGGCACAGAAATTAGTATCTGCTAGCAACCAGAGAAAAGTCCTCCAGAGATCTTTGTTGTTATGAGTAACATCATAGAATCACATAGGTTGTAAAACACCCTTTAGGATCATCAAGTCCAGCTGTTAACCCAGCACTGCCAAATCTGCTACTATACCATGTCTCCAAGTGCTACATCCATATCTTTTAAATAGCTGCAGGGATGGTGACTCAACCACTTCCCTGAGGAGCCTGCTCCAATGCTTGATAACCCTTTCAATGAAGAAATTTTTCCCCTGGCACTACTTGGGGCTGCTTCCTCTTGTCCTATTGCTTGTTAGTTACATCAAAGAAGATTTCAGTCAGTAACTGCACAATGTAGAAGTGTAACAAGATCTAGTGACTGAAAGTGGGATCCACTAGGTAACCACTACAAAGGCAAATAGCCACTAAAATAATTTACCTAGGAATATTTTACCCTGATGACTTGATGCTTTGGATTCAACATTCTTTTAAAGAGCAATTTCTAGATCAGCCATGAAACACTAATTTAATATAAGCATCACTGAAGAAATTTTGTGGTCAGGATACATGTTAGTTAACCATCAATGAGCATAAAAGTCTCTTGGATTATCTGAATCTATGAAAAGGAAAAAAAACCCCTACTGATACAGACCAGCAGAATTATGGAAAATTATTTTTCATTAAAAGAATATTATTAAAATTTCCTGAAAATTCACTGAAACGGTACTACTAGTAGTAAGGTGGCCTCAGAAAGTTATCTGCTTTACCTTTCATCCAATTTTGAGAAACAGTGCACAGACTAAAGGGATAACACAAGTTCCCCTGGCCATGCTGAAGGCAGTATTTACAGAGCCACTGGAAACCCTTCCATTCCTGAAGCCTGCTAATATTTCTGCCAGCTTCAAGAGGCCTCTCATTGTGTGAGGTTCTGCAGCTCTGAGGCACTGTTTAAATGATTTGCTCAGACTCACTTCTGGCCAGTTTTTGAGCAATAGTGATCAATCACAATTGAGTTCCTGGTACCATGTCACAACAAACTGATTAAACTCTCCCTAAAGAAATCACAGCTGTTATCGGGCCTAACGATATCACCAGGACTTTAAATTGCAAAGGAGATTATATTTGTGTCTCAGAGAAAACATTTTAATTTGAAAGCTCAGCAAAGAAAAGTACAAAAAATTTGTTCCAACAATGTCTAGTGATCTTTGTAGATATTTAAGAATAGAACATTTGTTTTCAGAACGGTAGTGTAAGAAAAAATTCTTCTTTGTTATACTACTGGCTTGTAAGATGTTCCTGTGCCTTTTACTGTTTAACTGCTCACAATAATCCTCGTTTTGCAGGCAGCAAGCACAAAGATAACATTGGCTTCCTCAGCCGGTCCAGAGCTGCTGCTGAATGGCTGCAAGGACCTGCTGCAGTGATGACTCTAGTTGATAGCAGACATCCTAGCCTGGAGAAATACCACTGATTGCTAAGGGAGAGACTCTTAGGAAAGTAATTACCATTGCATAACCTATGATCTAAAAATCCTTGCTTTACCTCATCTGTAAATTCAAAATACTTTATTATGGGAAGTAATGACTAAATTTAAGCCCAGAAATGTTTTACACAGAAGTACTGAAAGTCACAGCCAACACATATGCTTAGGGATTACATGCAATGTAACTACATCCTTTAACTGTCTCATAAAATTAACTGCATTGACTTATACTGAGTTCAGATTTCATAGTACTGCTCTGTTGCTCAAAATAAAATTTAATGGATCAAGCAACAAAAAGGCCTATGATCTCCAAGCAAAAAAGAAGGAAATGATATTAGCTATATTTATTTTAAAACAAACAAACAAACCCCACAAAAAAAAACCAAAGACAAAACTAAAAAAACCCAACCACACACACACACACACAGAACTCCCCTAAAAAATCAGAAGAGCATTTGCATTGTAAAGAAAATAACTATTTAGCTGATTCAGTACTCAGGAGATTATACTGAGATGAGCTCCCTTTACAGAAACAGACTCTAGGTCTGCCTGACCTGTGCTAAGATAGCATCTTGGACAAAGAGGCAGAATAGGCCTCTAGCAACATCTAACAAATGTGTGTAATTTAGAGCATAATTTAACACATAATTTGAAGCAGCTTTTCCCTACATTCACAAGATGCTCTCGTTTTGCTCAGGGCAAAGGAGCAATGGCAAAGAGTGTGCTGGTGCCATCTTTGCATCGTACATCACTACTTGCCCATAAAGAGATGCCTTGATTTCTTTTTCCAGAGAGCTTGCCTGCCCATTTTTGGTTTTTAAGCAGTCACAAGCACAAAGGAAAGGAGGGCACAGACTAGGCAAAACTCTGAGGCATGATGAACAAACTCTGATTGGAATCTGCTGCCAGCTGAGCAAAGTTGCAATTTCCCAAAACATCTGCCTTTTACACCCCTGATTAAATAGAACCAGGTCAGACAGAAAGATTTGATAGGTCAGGCTTGCAAACCCAATATTCAAACTCATCAAAACTATTAAAAAAAATGAATTTAACAAGCCATGTAGCTACACACAGGAGAACATCATTTTCATTTGAATTTTGTGGAGCTTTTGAAATTTCAGTGTATTTTAAGCAGATGCAGAAGTGGTACAACTTCAGCCTAATTTCTTCAGAGACGATGATTTTGGTTTCTTGACAGCTCAGATCCCAAGCTTGCCTAAAGATAAGTGAGACTAAGAATGCTTTAGGAGCCCAAGCTCTCATCTCAGGTCTCCTTTTCTCTCCCCATGCCTGTCACACAGCCCTTACCCGCAGCATTCAGGGTGCAGGCCAGTGGCTCCTCATTCAGGCCATAACTCTAAGCCAGGGCTTTCAGATGGGAACACAATACAAAATGCAGAAACTGTGTGTTCTTTTGCACATGCTGAGGTCCAAACCAATTATGTTTCTGTTGTTTACACTCAGAGCTTTGAACCCGACTGTTGTTATTCTATATTGGCCACATCGGAAGCTTTAGCTGTTTTTTCCTGATGCCTGCTGTGACCCATCTCAGGTTCACTGACCATCCAGAGCAGGCAGAGGGGTATATGTGCACTATTAAATAAAAGCAGGCTGGAGGCTGAACCTGAGACGTAGATCCTTGCTCATCCACATCACTGAATTGTCAGATTGTTCATTGTTTTTTTCAAATGTCTCTCCAAGACACATCTGCTAACAAAAGATTTCAGTAACACGGACACCAACAGTCCTGAATCACATGATGTGGTTTCTAATCCTGCTTTAATCAGTATTGTAGGCATGGCCACTGTACATCACAGTTCCAGCCTCATCCTTTGCAAACTATTTCTTTATGATGAAACCACAGCAGAAAGGAGTGACTCACATGCATATGCGCCATCCTAGTGTGGATTCAGGACATGCCCAGCACAGGCACAGAGACCTTGGAACTGGGATGTGCTCTTGGGCTCTGCTGTATAGACATCACTTTACTGAAGTAAGTTCTTTTAGAAGGAAGGGTGAGTATTGACTTATTTGTACAGTATGAAAAAGGGAAGCAACTCTTCATCCTTTAAATATCAGGAAAATTAGGTTGATTTTTGAAAAGCTTGTACTTAAAATTAGGTCAATATAGTGTTTCTTCATAGATTAAAAAAAAAAAAAGGAATTATCTTGTTCTTGATTTTCATTTGAAATGTTTCTCAGTTCTTCTCTTCCCATACGGTAAGATGATTTATTTTATGTTAATGTTTTATATTCCAATAATGCATTAATATTAATATGTTATAATACCTAAAAATGATACAAGGCATCAAGCCTATGTTTTTGTCAGAAACAGATTTTCTTTTTCATTCTTCACTTCAGGGACAAGGATATAAGAAACAGACAATCCTTAAGTTCCCTTATGGCTCTGAGGATGGTTTTATAGTGTAATGTTTTAAGTTGTGTGGCAGAGAAAAACAGGAAAACATGAAAATCAGTGACTGGCATTCACAGCAATCACAACATCTTGTGATTCAACTTTACCCCTTTGTAACTGGTTGTATGGGGAATGGTGTGGGGGAATGTGAGTGCATAGTTTTGATTTTTTTGTCTTATAACCTCAGATTCTGGAATCAAGTGATTATAGCAGGTGTTAGATTTTAATTTCTCATTAGGCAAATTCACAACTTTCACAGCTGAGGGAGATCTTAAAGACCTGAATTAACTGTTAGAATCAGTCAAAAAGCCACCCTAAAATGTTGTGATTTTCTCAGGTTGGAATCAAAATTTCTGAATGTTTCTATTGGAATACAATACAACAAAATGACACAAACTTGGCCAAGTTTCCATATGAGAGCATCATGATGTAAAAGACTACAGATTGAAACCCAGATCCCGTATGCTATAGAAATAATAAGAGAAAGGGGCTACATTCACTGTGGAGTGAATGCACATATTCCCAAATCCAAAACAACATGCTGTTCACAGTGATTTAGAACTCAGAGCGTGGTAAGCAAAAGGGAAGAATAACAGTATAGGAGCAAGGTCTGTTTGCAGGCTAAATGTGATTGACATATTTATTACCTACAAAACTTTATTTCTGCAAGTTGTTCTCCTAAGGCATGTTGAAGATACACCCTTTTCCCTTTTTTGTGCTATTGAGAAACCTACAAGATACCTACAAGAAATACAAGCTCCTGTGTAATAAAAAATATCCCAGAAACAGTTTTAATTTTCAGATGAGCACCTGGGCTGGTCAGACTGCTAATCTTCACCACCAGTGGGCTACACACAGCACCAACCCTAAAAAGCACCTCCCCCTCCTCTGCTTTTCATACCGCTTTGCATTGCAAATTTTCTTCAGTTTTCATGTAAAAAAGCCCAACCAAATTCCCTAGGAACTGCAAAAAACTCTCACAAGTTTTCACTAACCACACACAGGCACACAAGTGCAGAAATTAAAATTACTGTATTCATTATCTTCTTCTTTCCACTCAGCTTTGAAATGCAGACACCTCTGGTATGGACTATAGCAGCTGTTCAACACCAACAGGAGTGTTGCTACTGTGCTACTCTTGTTATAGTGCTTTATCTTTCATCTCCTTAAGAGGAATATAATTGCCCAAGTGGAGAATAAAAAAAATTTCCAAACAGTAAAGCAGACAGACCCTAGTAGGTAGAATGTACATTCAGTGAAGTATGTAAATTTAACAAAAATATCTTTAAAATTATTTGGAAAACAGTCATCAACCCTTTAGAGCATAAAAGGTTTACAAGATATTACTGTTAGAGCTGATGTAGAATATTTTTCTTCTACAGAAAGGGCATATCTACTCTAAAACACCCAATTAATTGTGCATAAAATTTATTTGATCTGTTTTTTTTCTAGTTTTTCTCACAAAGTCTGGCCAAACCAGATAGATTGCAAGTGCACTGTAAAGAACTTATTTCCAACAAAGTCAGCATCTGTTGGAGGGCTATTTTCTACTAATACAGTTTTTGCAAGAATTCATGCCGAAATATTTTTTAGTGAGACACAGTTCAGGAAGATTGCAACTTGAAATCTATAATTATTAAAAAGAGGAAAGAAAGGAGATTAAAAAATAGCCTTACTTATACTTAATTGCCTCAATGAAAACATACTTACATCTCTGTACTTCTCCCCTGAGACCCCGCCTGCAGTGCTGCATCCAGTTCTGGGGTCCTCAGCACAAGAAAGACATGGACCTGTTGGAGCAGGTCCAGAGGAGGCCACAAAGATGATCTGAGGGTTAGAGCACCTCTCCTATGAAAATAGGCTGAGGGAACTGGGGTTGTTCAACCCAGAGAAGAGACGAGAAGGCTCTGGGAAGACCTTATTGTGTCCTTCCAGTACCTAAAGGGGTCTTATAATAAAGTGCAAGAGTGACTATATTACGTGAGCTGATAGTCATAGGTCAAGGCAGAAACAATTTTTAACTAAAAGAGGAGATTTAGAGTAGATGATAGAAAGAAATTCTTTACTCAGAGGGTGGTGAGGCACTGGAACATGTTGCCCAGAGAAGCTGTGGATCCTCCATCCCTGGAAGTGTGCAAGACCAGGTTGGATGGAGTTCTGAGCAACCTGGTCTAGTGGGTGGCATCTCTTGTCCATGTCAGGGGAGCTGGAACTGTATTACATCTTCAATGCCATTTCCAACCCAAGCCTTTCTATGGTTCTATGTTTCTATAAATCACTACCTTTATTCCCATTTACATCTGGATATTTCATAAAGAAATAGCACAATTCTACATATAAACCCATTCTTACAAATAAGGAAGCAAAATGACATTCACAGATGAAACCCAGTTTGTGATGAACCACAATTAGGACTTACAATAAGTGTTCCTTCATTCTTTTTTCACCTTCCCTTTGTAATGTAATTGGTCAAAATGACCTTTAATGAGAAGTTGAAGAATCTTATACTGCTTATTTCAGACAAACTATTTTTCATTGTTAAATATCAACAGAAAAATGTATTGCTACTACTCAACCTGAACATTCAAAGTAAAGGGATGCAAAGGGAATTTCTGAGAGTGTAGTTAATTACTGCTGTTAGGTGTACTGCCAGGACTGTGAAAGCCAGGCTATGTGACTGCTAATGGAGTACTCCGGGACTCTGATCTTGGTACAAGGCAAGTCATGGTGCTGGTGACCTTCGTCAGTGGATCATGACAGTGACACGCTGGAGTTGCTCCATAGCTACAACATGGATCTTTTAGATGATTGGTGCTTTGATAGCCGCAGCTCTTGAGGGAAATGCACGACCTGTTCTGACCTCAAGAAAGGAACATGTACCAGGGGAAAAGGTTTCATGGTGTGCTAATAAGAGAAGGTTATGACATTTTCAAATTGAAGGAGAAAGCAAATTAGGTTGAAACTAAATCAGATAAAACTATGTCTGCATGAACATAGGTATATATGTGTTATAAATTTTTATATTTACTTGTGGACACAAAAGAAATGGGTTTTTATTTCTTTTAGCTGCACAGACCTATAGAGTTGGAATTTTAGTAAAGGAGAAAGAAACAGCCAAATCTACTTCTGAACTTCAAACAATTAAAATTTAATAAGGATGCCGTTCTTGATTGTGACTGTTACCTTAAGCTGATGTTTTCAAAATAAAATCTAGTTAGCAGGAGTTAGACCCCTGTAAAAAATGTGCAGATATGACCGATATTTTAAAAACCAGAGAAATAACATTAATTTTTATAATCCAAACAGACCACAGAGGTTTTGTTACTGTTCTAGTGCTTTCTGTATGCACAAATACAGGAAGGTCAACAACTTACTATTTTCTTTGAAGGACACGTACAGGAAAGATACCAGAACAGAAATAAACTCTTGAAATTGCAGCTACCACAGATGCACTTGCTAGCTCTATTACAGAGACAGAAGCATACAGAGCAGGAAAAATCTACAAAATTATTAAGACAGTGGCCTCAAATAGAAGACTTGAATTTAGTTATTGCCATTATCGCAGTCTTGTTGAACACGTTCGTGTAGCTAAATGCCAAAAGAAACGGGTTTTAATACCCAACTTTCAGGTAACAAATTTGGAATTTAATTATGAAACATGTAGAAGTTTTGATGACAAACAGATGGCTGTTAACTTATTCCCTCCAGAATTCTCAGGGTCCGGCTCTTAAATTCTCGTATTTGAAGATAGATGGTGTCTTAACTTGGAGAGAACTGCTTATCTCTGTTCATCCTTCTCAGATATAAACCTTACACTTAAATTGGGTAGCTAAGACACAAAATCACTTTCTCCTGAAATATAAGACAGATACTGATACTGCTTTCTCCTCTAGTACATTTCACTTTGCTGACTAGACAAATGATGTGAAAATTTCAGTTGAAAGGACCTAAAAACCCTATCTGAAAATTATCACATGTGGACCAAACCCTAAAATTTTAGTTTTATCAGATCCCAAGTTATTGGATATCTGAGAGAAGTGGCTCTCAATCTGTTTTATGCTAAATTTACTCTGTTTTGCTTAATTACCTATCAAATGGAAATTAAGTTTTATTTGAGTTCTTCAAATGTCAGGTCATTTCCTTGCCACTACTTAGCTTGGAAATGAATACTTATACTTTGTTATACTCCACCTGTCTTTAATGAAAAGTCTTATCTAATGGATATGCTCTGGGAATATCAAGGTGTTTCAACACTCCAAACAGGGTAGGCAGATAGTCACACAACCTAAACACACTCAGCTTACATCCTAAGCTACTTAGATAAAAAATAACACAAAAATATTGGAATCAGGATTCTGAAGTGCTCCAAAGTGCAACTTCACTTAAAAGTGTGCTGTCCATCTTTTTTATACAGTCACAGTCCATTTGTCCCCCACATTGGATATTATTTTCTGGATTTTTTTGTACAAGTGAATCAGCTAGTTCACTTGGAAAGTAAAATGGGTAAGTTCTCTAAAGACCTGTAGCCAGCAAAAAAATTAATGATTCGGCCAACACCTCTTAGCACAGAGATTGAGTTAGCTGTCTGGTACGCATTAGAAAGACATTATGGATGAAGCCAAAGTGAATCAACCTCTGTTCATCATTGCCACACCTACAACAAAAAATAAATCTACTTCACATGTCATTAAAAAGATTAGTGAGGGCAAGCTATTTCATCAAAATACACACAATTAAATATATTTAACCTCAAGGAAAGTGGGGGATGCTACTGGAGTAACTGAAAGAAATTTGACTTTAAAATGGTAAGGAAAGCAATCATAACTGAATTGCATTTGTGGACCAATGCACACACACTCTTAAACTGTAAGAGTAATATCTATGGAGTTAAAGGAAGTAAACTCACGGCATCTAAAAGAATGAAAAAATCATGACACGTTTAGTAGATCATAAAAATTAAACTCAAAAAGCATTTTACAGGAATTTCCAGGCGTAATCGCTTTCATCCAAATGGAGTGATACTGGATTCCATGCACAGATAAAACCTGTGTTCGGCATAATAGATAATTCAGGCATCTCTCAGTGGAACATCCCATAGCTATAAGAGGTTTTGTCCTGGTTTTGCCTGAGATAATTTCCTTCACAGTAGCTGGTATGAGGCTGTGTTTTAGATTTATACTGGAAACAGCTGATACCACAGGTATGTTTTTGTTACTGCTGAGCAGTGTTTGCACCAAGTCAAGGCCTTTTCTGCCTCCCACCCCACCCCAACAGGAGAGTCATTGGGGGTGCACAAGCAGCTGAGAGGGGACACAGCCCGGACAGTTGACCCCAACCGGCCAAAGGAATATCCTGTACTATATAGCATCATGCTCAGCACATAAAGCTGGGGGGAAGACGAAGGAAGAGGGGGAATGTTTGGAGTGATGACATTTGTCTTCCTGAGTCCCTGTTAACATGCGAGGGAGCCCTGCTATCCTGGCGCTGGCTGAACACCTGCCTGCCCATGGAAGTTGTGAATAAATTCCTTGTTTTACTTTGCTGGTGACTGTGGCTTTTGCTTCACTTATTAAACTGCCTTTATCCCAACCCATGTGTTTTCTCACTTTTACTCTATAAATTCTCTCCCTTACCCCACTGTTGGGGAGTGAGTGAGTAACTTGGTGCTGCTGAGTTGCTGGTTGGTGTTAATGTACAACAATTTGTAACAGCAGGTCTTTCAGAAAGATTAAGGCGAGGGTGTAACAGTCCACTCCTGTGACATCTACAGTCCTCTAACTTTATTAGGGTCTCAGGGGACTGCAAGTGGCAAGAGAAGCTTTGAATTCATCACTTAAATTCAACACAATGCTTAAAGAAGACATAAAACCGTGATTAAATACTTAGTTGAATTGGGACACCTAAGCTCCTCACTAGAGCAAAATGAAACTAGATGCAGCTGGCGTGTTCGTTCCGCTGCAGCATCTAAGTATCTGAGCATTTATCAACATATGGTTCACTTCAAAACTTGAAAGTCTGTGATTGTGGGAAACAGGCTCATAGTTAAACTATTTCAGTCATTTGTTTAAACAGCACTAACTGCTGGGTTTATCACTAGAACAACCTATGTGAATTGATTTATCCACTCTTGCATTCTTCTTGAGGTCTCCTACTTCAGAGAGAGCTTTTGAAAAGACACTTTTTAGACCTGTCTGTTCATTCACCCCAGACAAACAGTTCTAACACAATGTAACAATTTTGGCAGTGCTGTCATGCTGGTGGGGGTACCCTGTGACCTGGAAAACACATTCCATCAGTATTGTTAATACAGGATCAATAGTATTCTCTCATCTCATCTAATTTCTTGTACAGGGAATAAAACCTGTAACACTCCACTGTTACTGAAAGATAAGAGAATTCTTCAAATGGAATTTTTCAACACAATAATATATATCAATGTAGATATTTGAAAACTTGGAACTACTTTACATGATGAAAAAAATTGTAAACAAGAAAACTAACTTTTCTTAAAGTATTTATACCTTTAATCTTTTGAGCTGTTAGAACAGATTAAATGCAATCCTCCTAGCATGATGTAGAGACAATATTCTACAAGGCACTTGGTAACAGATGTTTACTAATCACTGAGAAATTTTGCATATTTAAAAGGAGAAATGGCTTTTAGAGACACTGCTGATGTAATCATAAGAGTGCATACAAACCACATGAAGATTTGAAACAAAATCTAACGTGGGGATAAATATAAAGCTGCTGTAGTTTTGAATCTGGGACTTGCCCACACTTAAGCTAACTTCTTTAAAAGTAAAATGACATATAAATAAGCCCCCATGTAAATATTAGAAAAAAAATTTCTCTGATTGCATTTCACAAACATGCAGTTCTGTTTTGCATTTTCTGTTTTAGTAAATGGATAAATGGACACTTTGAATTAAAAACCCACTCAAAAGCACACCTTTCAAACAACTCCTTCTAAAAAGAAGTACCAAACTATGAACATGCTACATGCTTTGGAGACAGAAGCATCCAGCCAGAGAACAGCTCCATACAATGCAGCCAACATGTTCATTTAAACCAGACTGGCAATTACTCATATTCTTCATAGAACTGGATGGACTATGAAACGAGGAACCCAGTTAGGCTCTCTGTATAATATTTAGGTACTTCTATTATTATATGTGGGCTAAAGAAATCAAATTAGTTTTTGGACCTGCTGCACTTACTGACTTTGGAGAAAATGAATGTGCTTCATCTGAAAAGTGCTAACTGGTACTTCAGTGTTATGGAAAATTTACTGACTAAAGCAAGCAACATTGTAGACTAGACATATATGTGCCTACGTAGAAGACTGAGGACATATTTCTGTTAACAACTTGTCCCCAGACATGGTGCAGAATTTCCGCAGAGTTTGTAAATGGCCAGAACATATAGAGAGCTTCTTATCTGTCAGACATTCATTCAGGAATANACCCCAAGGTAGAAATGCAACTCTGGACAACCTAACTTGAAAATTGTTTGAATGCTTCCTGTCAGGTACTCTGTGCCTGTTAGGTAACAGAAAGATTGTCAGACAAACCTAATATGGAACCCTGCTAGATGTGTGATGCTTGATCTTTTTAATAAAAAATAATATCCTTTGTCCAAGTATTAGAACGTTTTAACAGAAGAGTCTTTGGCATGTCAGAACATTAACGCACCTTTTGAGAAAATTTGCTTTGTAATGAATAATATCTGGAATGAGAAAAAAGAAAATTTTTTGTAGGAGTAAACTTTACAGCAGTCTGCATGGTAAAAACAGAACCCTGCAACTAGCTGTGAGGAGCCGAATCATATGCATATTAAAATATTCATAATGCTGATAAAAGGATTATTTTTACAGAAGATATAGCAAAGTCTTGGACATTTTTGAAGGTAGAAACTTCCGCTAGCTTGCGAAGTTCTACAGTCTATTACTTCTATAAAGAGAAAAATGTCAAGTACATTTCATGCCATATCCATAGATAAAATACAGATTTACATGTCAATAAGGTTTGATTCTTATTTTCCCTTTTAAGTCATTCATGTTACTAAACAAATCTGACTCATGCACTAGAAAAGTAATATTGTAAAATGAACAAGGAAAATGCATCATGGTTTCCATGAACATACAGAAGAAGTTTGTGTTCCACTATTAATCACATGGCCAAATTATTTGAAATTTAAATGACTGGAGAGTTCATCCACAGTAGTTTCACAATACCTCCATATTTTATGAACATTTGAATAAATGGTTATACAATGGAAAATCAGACAAGGAATTCTTTACTGACTGTGCTCACCTTGCCCTAACTCATCCTGAGCTAGGCATATCCCCATCCTGTTTGGGCACCAGTGACCCTTTCCTTGAACTTCCTGGCACACTTCCATATCACAGGGAATTTATTACATAAGGACTGGCTGCAACCACATAGCTCATGTGAATTACACGCCCTCAAATTGATGCTAGAACTAAACCAGATTTCGCAGTAGTTAATTCATAGCCTAACTCAAAATAGAGCTTTAATTTCCCTGGAGACATGGTGCTCAAAGAAAAGATATATCCATGCTTTGTAAGGGTTCAAAATCCAACGAATTTTACTAAATATTCAGAACGAGACTCGGAGAAGAAAAGCAGGGAGCTGTACCCAATCTAGTGAGGTTTAGAATTACTTACAGGTAATCATTCACAAGAACTGTTTGTTGGAACAATGCATAAGCTGTTCTTACTGAGAACAGTATCTTATACAACAAAACTCCATCCCTCATTATGCGTAACTTGTGAATTGTAACTTGACTGAGCAAGTTCTCACTTACTTGACTTGGGATATGCTGATGAATTACTTCAATCAGCTTCTGTGCTGGTGGAAATCATATTTAAAATTAACTGACTGTAGCATCTGTTCCAATGCTGTAAAGTGCTGCATTTGGACTATGGCTGACGCATGCAGTTGCACAGAGGACATAAGAATGCCTAATGTCATACAGGACTTCCTGTGTTCTCAGTGGTGTATTCTGAAGGAGCAGGATTCATTTCAACCATCATTTGGTTATCCAAGCTCTCTCTTTTGCTTACAGAGAAAATTAATTATTTCCATGAAATGGTCCAACCTATTCTAAAATACTTGTCTTCTCAGGGTCCTTATTTCTCTTCATCAACTTTGGAAGAAGCCTGAAGAGTATCTGAGATTCCTTGTTTTTAAAAAGTTGCTGGAAGGTAAATATCCTAAGAATACATCACTCGCTACACTCTGACTGTAACATTTTAAGGTTATATTTTGAATGAAGGCTTAATATCTAGCAAGCTTTTTTTTTCTTCTTCTTCTTATCTGAAAAATAAAAAAAAATAAAAGTGCAGGGAAAAACATGCAGAAAGAAAGGTGAAAGATCAGAAACTCTGGAGTGCTTGGCTCTGCACTTATTTATTTGTTTTCATGAGAAGTTGATACTGTTGTTTCTAGTGTTTTCCTCTTAGTTGATGAACTTGTGATGGAAGGATGTGTGTAATTAGAGCTGTCAATATTGAATTCTAAATGTGCACTGCACTATGAATTTAATCTAAGTTTCTCGATCCCCAGTCCTCCCTCACCACTGCCTCTGGGAGAGGCTGAAGCACTTGACTGCTGCTGTGGCAAATTGGGTCCTAATAAGTATGATGCTTTACTGCTTCTTGTTTTTTCTAAGATACAACTACAGCATTTCAGAAGAACTCACCTGGGCATTAATTCAACAAGAAATGTTGGTAGGAGCATTATATTTTCCACGTTTTGATATCTCAGTGAATGACTTGCATATAAAGAGGCCTGGCAGCTGGTTTGTGTCAGTGACTGATGTACTTGTCATTTCAGACTCAGATTTGGCAGATTCACCACTGCCGGGCTTAAGAATAATATTCATTTTGCAGTTTCCCATTATTTTGCAATTTTAACTAGCATGAAAATAAAAGAAAAAAAAAAAGAAGAGGAAAAAAACCACAAAATGAGGCTGTGACCAAAGTATTTATATTTAAATAATATAGGTTTTGTTTAATGTTGAGAAAAAGGTAATCTCAGTTCATGTCACCTTTATCAGTAATAACATATTTGTTCAGATAGGGAGACGGTCTAAAGTAAGGAATATTCATTTTTAGTGCATCAAATTAGTTCAAGTCATACGTTTATATCCTTAGGGATCTCATTCATAACTGATAAAACCTAACAACAACTAGATAGGATATATGAGGTATTTCCATGAACACCTTATTTAAGATGGATGTTTTTATGCTATGTAGAATCTCATCAGGGATCAGGATGAATTCATATGTTATGCAGAAATAAAAAATGCCACAAATTTTTCATCAGAAACCATGGATGCACAGGGCCATCTTCCAATCCACAGGTTATTTTACTATTTATTGCATCTTGTATCTGTTGCTGAACTCAGAAAAGAAAAGGAAAATGACAGAAAGACAGAAAGAGCCCACATCATTCTCATAATTAATGCAAAAAAGGAGTCTTTTTTTTCCTTTTATTTTAGAAAAAGCAACTCCTCCATAGTTTAAATGTCACCAGATGGGCTCTGCTGCTCTGAAATAATGCTATCATTATGCTGTATAAAATGACGAGAACTGAGGCTTCTTCAATCAGATCACAGCCATGGTACAATGTATCAGACTTTGAAGCACTGCTTTTCCTTCAGAACAGAAATAAAAATATTTTAGAACCATTTACATCAACACCTCTGGGTTTTTCTCACAAAAGATTTCATTACACTGTTTCATAGTAAGAATTTAAGCACATGTAGAACTGTAAAATATCTGCGCTTGGTATTTTGATCCTTGCACTAACTGGAATCAGCTGCAAATTCCCCATCAGTCTCCTCAGCAACATCACACTGGGGAAACTGAAACAGGTGAAAAATTAACCCTGCTTGATGTTATTGCACTGCCCAGTTTGTCTGCCTAAAACAAGGACTGACTTCCTCTCCCTACACTGTGGTGTATCTGACACATGCACTTGTTATGCCCTGTAACGTGACATTGCCATTGCTAGTAAGAGGCCATATGTTTTCTCTGAGTGTGCTTGGTTTGCAGGGGCATGGATTGCCAAACCTGCTCTGCTTGAGCTTCTCTTGACCTGCCCACAGCATTGTTTCTCATGGTCAATCACGGCCACAATTTCTCTAACTGCCTGCATGTCTGTGGCTAATTTGTTTTACTTTCCTTTATCTTGGTGTAGTATAAATTGAAGTAGTGAGAAGCTACAATGGGCAGAAGGAGAGATTTTTGGCACTAACAGAATGAAGTAGAGAAATACAGTCCTGGTATTATAGCAGAGGTCTTCATGGACCAATGCAGAGGTGCACTGGCATGAGATAAGGCGTGGGGAAAAGGCTGGCACCAACAAACCCACAGCTAAAAACATCTCATGGCTGTTAGTAACTCATCCATGCTCAGTCACAGCAATGCAGAGCTGGGTCTGGGCAAAACTTATTTAGGGGTAATAAAGAGAGCAAAAATAGCATAAAAGCAACAATATACAGTCAATTTGGATATAACATGGAGGTGGTGATCAATGAGACAGAAGAAAGGTTTTAAAGAATGGTAACAGACATACAAAAATTATTCCAAGTGGATTCTAGAATGGAGAAGCCACTAACATCATATTCCTGCCAGAGCGAAAAGAACAAGCTGACAACTGTGGTGTTTCCCTCTCTAGCAATCCAAAGCTATTTTAAGAAGCCATTTTAAGTAGTCAGTAGTATAAGATCCAAAAAAGCAATGGAAGGGAAGGCATAACACCAGAAAAAGGAACATAAGAAGTGTGTGTTACAATTTTAATTGCATTATTAATATTATTGAAACTTCTTTCTCCCTACAAGTATTATAGCTGCATTATTATTTCTTCTTTCTTCTTCTGTAAAATTAGGCCTAAATGTGACTCTTGAATTGCAGTGTTAAAATATCAGTTATACTAACAATAATTCTCAATTTGATGTATATATTTATACAGTATGCTTCATCTTTGCTCAAACCCCAGAATTTGAGCATAACATACAGTATAAAGAGCCAGTGTGAGCAATCAGTTGCATTTGCAAATCAATTTAAAACAGCTTGAAGACTTTCTGGACAGCATGAAACAATCATTGGAAAAAAAGGGATGCAAGAGTGGCATTTTACAATTGCAGAAAGGGTGTTGAGTATAATAATGATACTTCTGGAGGAAAAGTCATAAATACAAGTTTCTCAATACTTAGCAGTGCATTAGTGGGAAATTGCTGAAGCTGTTTTCACAGGTGGTTTTGAATGTGAATAGTCAATGCATATATTTATATTTCTGAACGTATTTTATTTCCCTGTAATTTTTCAGGAAAGGAAAAACCCTCATACAATTGTAAAACATGACCTGAAAATGGAAAATTGTCCCCTTTGAACAGCCATGAGTAATTATGTTAGTCCCACAATCTTTAGAAATGCCTTTCTTTGTGCTCTCGTTTTGCCTTTCCTCAAGTTCTAAGCCACTAGACAGGTAGATGCTGACTGGTGACAGCGAAGGAGCCACAGAAACTCTGAAAACATTTTTGTTTAATGTGGCTGGAACAATGACACAGTCTTTCAAACACTTTGACATCCCTCACTGGCTGACATTCTGCTTAAAAAAAAATCCCAGTCGACTGGAGCAGCTGACACATGGACTGTAAGTCATGAGATTCAGATCATCATATGATCCGCTGAATGCCTGAGTGCATTGTAAATGACAACATGCACCTGAATGTCAACACAACGGAGCACTGAAGGAACATAATCGCCCACTGTGATGCTTTGGACATTTATTTCGGCTCCCATACATTACCATTTTTCTTTGTCATTCTCAACAAGGAAGGAAAAACTGAAAACAGAAAATGCAGGAGAGAGAAAGAGGAAGGAAGGAAGGAAGGAAGGA
>VWZW01013754.1:682235-880694 GCA_013397115.1 Edolisoma coerulescens | reverse complement strand
AGGAAGGAAGGAAGGAAGGAAGGAAGGAAGGAAGGAAGGAAGGAAGGAAGGAAAAGAAAAGATGAAAGGAAGGGAGAGAGAGAGGGAGGGAGGAAGGGAGGGAGGAAAGATTTGGTTTGTCATGTATTCCCGGAGGGTCATTTAGCAGCTGTACAATGTCCAGCACTGATAAATGTCTCAAGTACTGTAGCTGGGTAAAATAAATCTCCTATCTCTTTGGGGAAATTACAATAGCTGAAAATGCTGCTACTGAGTGAGAATTTTATGTGGTGCCGCAAATGGATTCACAGACACTGATGATCAGACAGCATTTGCTGAATACAATCAAATACTCACTTAACACGGGCAGAGCTCTGCAGTGTATAGATGGAATAAATCTAGCAATGCTACCTTTCTGGAAAGTGAAAATGCACCAAGTTTACGCTGTTAACCATATTTTATCCACAGAGATGTGTAGGGAGATTAGATTTCTCCTTTTTCTTCTTGATTCCAGTTACTTAAGAAAGTTAAAATCTGCAGCTACTAAAGAAGGTTCCAGTCAGAGAACAAAGACTGAGTAAGTGAATTCACTTTGATTTAGTAGTAAAGTTTTTGGGTCTGTTCAGAAATTACATAATGGGAAGAGAGGGTTCAAAAGGAGACTAGACAGTAAACTCCTACAGCAGTCTATCACTAGTAAGAGTAGGAAGAAAATACGGTATTAAAATGATATCACAAAGATATTTAGTGTATTTTAGAAACAACACAAAACCAGGAATAAATGAGTTATCCTTTCTATCTTAATGTATCCTATCCTATTCCATCCCATCCTATCCTTCATGTTGCTACTCATTCATATGTGATTTTACCTTGCTCTCTGAACAAAGGTATTATACCATTGAGAAACACCAGGGCTCTCTGTGAGGTGCTTGAGGTTCTTTTCACAACTTTATAGAGAGAAGCAGCATCCTAGATTTTTAACCACAAAAAAAAAAAAAAAGATGCTACACTGAAAGCCATTGCACTTTGGTGCTCTGAGGAGCTACCTACACTAATCAATAGGGAGGAAAAAGATCTCTTATCTTTCCACTTTGTGGCTGAAGATCTTCTTCATTTGGGACTTGAATCATCATCTCCCTCTGATACCTATAGAAGTGCAGGGAAGTTAAGCTCCTAGCTTGGATATCTCACAAATGAAGTGGAATGGACTTCAGCCTTTGAATGTTTGTTGGTTGACATTTCTGTTGCTCCCTAGTATCTATTTGGGATGGTACATTCCCATGTCTCTACTGACATATGTAACAGAAAACAAACTTTTCACATAAATTTAGTAGATTAATTAATCTCTTACATAAATGGGAATATAAATAATTTTCATATGAATTCTGGGGCAATGAATAACTAATTTTTGAAATGCCCAGTGGAAGTTGAATGGGGAAGAAGGACTGCAATACCTAAGTCACTTTGAGTGCACTCAGTTTATCCACTTGTAAATGAGAGCAATTATATATTCCATGTAATGGTTGAGAGCCTAAGTTCATAAATGTTGCCAAAGACTCCAAGATCTTTAGCTGGAGTGCTGCACAGAAGTTAAATGATTATTTTTTAATGGAGAATTATATTTTAAAATGTTTTGAAAATGCTTCTTATGAATAAAATTAATTTAACAAAAAAAAAAATCTAAAGGAGGGATTTTCTCCTTTCTAGTGCAATGGCTTTGGCACTTCGTTACAACTAAACTATTTTAAAGTTTGAGTTTTAAAAAGAAAACATTTTGAAGAGCTTTTTAAAGAAGTGTTAGGATTCTAACAGCTCTCACTAGCAATATAGGTAAGAGACTAAAAGGCTTTCTTTTCTGTTATAAACCTGGATTTTCAGGATTAATTTATCATCTTTTTAAAATCCCATTGGGTTAAAACTTGTCATACAAGCTGTCAACCCATATCTCATACTTTTTTCCTAAAAGGAAATGTTTCAAATACTTCAGAAAAATTTTAGATATGAACCAATCCCCAGAATAGAATTTTAATTGGCTTACATGGGTTTTTTTGATCAGGTGAAGATAGAAATTCTGTCAGACACATTCACAGCAATGCACACCGAAATATTATTGTTAGGTGTTCTAGAAATTTAAGGGGTAAAATCAGCATATAATGGCCCACAGATGCCTACTACCCCTCTTGTCTCATGGGTGAACGGGAGATTAATGAAAAGATTAATGAAGTAGGCTTGCAGCCTCTTAATGTGGATTTTACACGATGCTAGTTAAAAGGATTGTGTTTAGTTACTGGAAAGACTGATTGCAACCTGCAGTACTGAAGCCACATGAATCATTGCATTAGCATATAGAATTGAGACAACAAGCAATTTTAAAGGTACTTAAAATCATTTCTTGATTGATTAAATTCTTCTCCCAAGCAAGAATACTTTACTTAATGTCAGTAAATATGAAAAGCACAGTCTCAGTCCTGAACAGCTACTTAGTCCTCTTTTCCCTTCTCTGGCATGCATATACACAGATTTGTTACACGGTTTTCCAAGTATCAGAAATCACTCCAGCATCACCAGCTTTTGCTGTGGCACTGCGAAGACAGAAGACCTTCAAAACAGTGCTTTGCTACTCTGAGTATAGGGAATACTGCTCTATTAATGAGACTCTAGAAACATACCACAGTGGATGAAAGGCTGCTGGCATTTTGGTAATAGATCCAGGACAAATTTTTCACAATATTCTGTGTAGACAATCAGTCTATAGACAGCTGTCCTGTTCTGAAAGGATCTAGCAAAGAGTGGTGACATAAATCCCTTCCCCATTCCCACTAGGTTCATGGCTATATTCTGACCCCACTTGTCTCAGAGGAACAGAGCCTGTGAAGCACTTCGCTGATGCCTGTCCCATCATACACATGTTAGAATAAAGACTTTCAAAACTCCAGAGGCAAGAGAAGCTTTGGTGCTACTCCACACACATCTGTTTACAAGTGTAAATATTTCTGTGCATGTGTGTGCTCACATTATTCCAGGTGAAGGTGGTGAGGAGGTAACCTGCCTTCCTTTCTGTCAGACTGCTCGACTGCAAGAGCTCCTCTCTTACTCTTGCATGTAGGTTTTGCTTTTGTTTCTTTGTTTTTGTTTTCACCAGTGAATAAACACAGACTGCAAGGTTCAGAAGACAGGTGGAGGAGGGAGAGAAAAAGCAGCACATAAATGTTGATTTCACAAGGGTTGTTGGGTATTCATTAGAAACATATTTATAGCCACTCCCAATGCACATGCTGATTAAATTGGTCACACATTTTTTGCTGCTGTTTGCTAAACATGCTGTAGAGTTTTGCAGAATACCTATCAGTTAAATCCCAAATGGTGTTCTGCTTGAATTGAACCTAGGTTCTTAACCATATGCTTCATGCTAAAATGTTAATTGGAAATATTTATGGTACTGAATTGTGGATAACTATTTGTTTTCCATACATACCAATTAGTTAACTTGTTTCTTATTTAAATGATATTTTGTAACCTAAGAAAAGAGAGAGGCTGAGTTTTTAAGCACTTTTCATACACAAATTACACCACTGAGATTAGCTCGGTTGGTTACAGCGTGGTGCTAATAAGAACACCAAGGTTGTGGGTTCAATCCCCATATGGGCCATTCACTTAAGAGTTGAACTTGAAGATCTTCATGCGTCCCTTCCAACTCAGAACATCTTGTGTATATATTTACTGCGCGTTTCTCTACAGATTTCTAGGTCCAAGGGAGATTTGCAGACCAAGGTGACTTAGTGATACCTGGGAATATATGATGGGAAAGATCTCCTTCTCCTTCCACCCAGGGGTGGAGTTATTGTAATCTATACAGCATAGCCTCCTGCAGCCTACGGCCTTGAGCAAGGGTGCTACTTGTTTTCCTCCCACCCCCTACTGCCCCAAATGCAGCTGTGTTTGAAGTTTTGTAAAACCCTTACAATTGTTTGATAGAGCATGAAAGAAAAATATTTCAGAACTTCACTGAAACTGGAATGGCAATTACATTGTAAATAGCTGAAGAGAGGCAGTTTGATGTTGAAATGGCAATATCAGATTTGTTCTGATACTTTACTTAAAAGAAATTGGTTTTTTACAGGGAGAGAACAGTCTCATCTCCTGTAGTTATTTAAATAGTTTCTCTGTAACTCATTGTGAAAAGACTATTTTGTTAGTTTGCTGTCTAAAATTCACACAGTTTTAAACGGATTTTAATGATGAGTTCCTGACTTTTCCATTCCAGATTACCACACAAATAAAAGGTATTTCAAACAGGAAAAGGTTGATTTTTTTTTCCTCAAAAAGGTAAAATTTAAAAGATTTTTTTACTATTATTCTAAAATTTACATTATGCTTAAAATGCCTGTAATGACCTTTGTACTAACAGGGCATTGCAAAGAGATTCTAGAGAGAGCACAACTCAGTTTCATCCGGATATGTGGGCAGTGATTCATACTCAGCATATGTTTCTGCTGTCTTGTATTTGATACAGTTACTTAGAGCTGTGCAACATGGATGTTACAAATGCAGAGTTCTCCTTACAGTTACTCAAAATTACAGTGAGGGCGCAAACCAGTAAAGCATTAGACCCTCTCTGTCTAATGAATAGGACATGTTTTAGATTAGTCTAAGTCTTCGGCGTACTTCTTCTTCCTCTCTGAAAACTCTGCCAAAATCTCTCATTGCAGAATTTAAAATCTCTAAGACAAATTTAAAAAAAAAAAAATCATCCATTACAAACTCTGGAAACTTTCTAGCTCTCTTAGATCTACCCGATTTATCTCAGAAATGTATTGGGGGTAGAACTTCCACTTCAATGTATTCACTAAACTGAGTAACATCCAAATAGTGACTTTTAACCTGGATTTACCCAGCACTCCTTTCCAAACTGTATCTGTCATTTTTCTTTGGTAAACTCAGCCAAACTTCTTCACAGTCAGACAAGATGCATATTTTCTTTCTTTGCCTAAATATTGTTCTTTGTCCTTATGCTTTTAGAGCACATCATTAACCCATTCTCTTTAGTTTTTCACCTGTCTTCCATTATATCACAATCTTTATTATTTCCTTTATCTTTATTATTTATTATTTCTCTTTATTATCTTTATCTTTATTATTTCCTTTCATCTGAATGAATAAGTGTAATTTTATTCGTGGATGAATCACTAATACGTACAGATTTATATGACCTGCAGTGGTATTTTTTGTCTGTACGCTTTCAGCCTTGAATGGTAGTTAAGCATTGATTCCTTGGCTGCTGCTGATAAAAATATCTTTTCAACCAACTGTTGTCAGTATTCTCTGTTGTACATGAATTCCTCCTGTATGATAACATCTTTTGAGCTTTGTTGTTTCACTCTCCTTACCTTTTCATTTTCTCTCAATGTCCCCTTGAGCATGGAAGAAAGCTATAGCCCCATATAGCCTGCTTTCCTTACATACCCTATTCCACTGACAGAGGCAACCTGCTTATGTGATTGTCCCTGAGAACCTGTGTAAATTTTTAACTGAAAACACAGTTGTGTCATTCACATATGTATAAACATATGGACAGCACAGGGAAAAAAGAAAAAAAAAAAGGCAGTATTTTTTTAGTCAGCAGGAGTATTTGTTGAATTAGAAAGTTTGTGCATTTATCTACTTTCTGTGGAGCTACCTCTTTCATTGCTCCTTGACAAAAGTTAATGACCCTGAGGGGGTCATTAACTTCAAGGTTAATACCTGAAAGGCATTTTGTTTGTGTGCTTCCTAAGTTGAATATAATATAAAAAATACTGCAATTTTACCTGAATGTTTTTCTGGGAGGTTTCTTTAAAAATGTTGTTGATTTACAGGATGAAATATCTCTCTGAATAAACATAGCTTTTAAGTATGGCACAATGCTATGTGGAAATATACTGCACTATTGCAGGATAAAGGATAACACTGAAAAAAAAACATGTCAATGATGATGATTATTATTATTGTTATCACTGTCGGATGTGTTTGCTTCTGGTGGGTTTGCATGCTGGGGCAGGGGGGCTACAGGAGTGCCTTCTGTAAGAAGCTTCCAGAAGCTTTAAACACGTCCAGCAGAGTCAATGCCAGCCAGCTCCAGGATGGACCTGCTTCTGGCCAAGGCTGAGCCCATCAGCCACAGTGGCAGCACCTCTCAGGAAACAGAGTTAAAAAAGAGGCAGGGGATGGGGGCGAAATGCACAACAGCTGTAGGGAGGAGTGAGAATGTGTGAGAGAAACAGCCCCGCAGACATTGCAGGTTAGTGAACAAGGAGAGAGAGGAGCTGCTCCAGGTGCCAGAGCAGAGATTCCCCTGCACCCTATGGTGCAGACCATGGTGAGTCAGGCTGTTCCCCTGCAACCCATGGAGGTCAATGGGGGAGCAGAGATCCAGCCTGTGGAGGACCCCACGCTGGAGCAATGGAAGAATGGGGGGAGTTCTTCCCATGAGGAGGAAGCAACAGCAGAGACAATGCATCATGAACTCACCACAGCCCCCATTCCCTGTTCTCCTGCATCACAACAGGGGGAGGAGACAAGGAAAATTGTGAGTAAAGTTTAGATCAGGATGAATGAAGGGGTGGGGGAAGACATATAAAGAGATCTGTGGAGCACAGCATGTCCTCATTATCAGCCCAGAACAAGGCATCCGAAGAATAGATTTGGTGGAAGGTAAAGATCTTGTGGATTTAACAGCAACAAAGCTCAGATATATTAGATAGAAGCAGAAAGGAAAAGAATAAGCTTTCCCAATGAAAAAAAAAAAACCTTCAGAGGAAAAGAAGGACTAGGATCTCTCTGAAAACAGAGCAAGACAAGGAGATAAAGAGACCCACACGTATTGGGAGGAAAAGTGTTGGGTTTCTCCTTACAGAAGATGTAGTTCAGACTGGAAGCCCAGCCCACAGGGAGGAAGGGGGCATAAAGCACAGAAGCTACATGTCCAATGAGGCTCCAGGGGAGCTCAGCCAGCACAAATGAGTGTCAAGCTGGCACAAAACATTTAATTTCAATTTTCCCAATGGAAAAAAAAAAAACCAAACCTAATGCTAGCAAAATCAATATTTTCAGGTAAAAAAATTGGAGTAGAACAGAGGAGAGGAGGACACAGGAGCCAGTGGAAAAGGGTTGATTCCTTGGACTTTGTTTATTCACCCTGGCAGGTGTGTTATTTCTCTAATTTAATCAAAGAGCTATATAAAGCTCTGGTGTTGGAGAAAAGGCAGAATACTGATTAGTAGGGAAGCTTGGGTCTAGTAACTCATTGGAAACAGCAGGAGAGAAGCAATGTTGCTTGAACACTTTCCAGATGGGATAGATTAGACTTGTCCCTAGCCCCATATAAGATGTCAGAACCTCTCCACAAATCCTACACGCAGTGTAGGGGTGGGGAAAGGGGAAAAGGAGAAGAGAGGAGAAGAGAAGAGAAGAGAAGAGAAGAGAAGAGAAGAGAAGAGAAGAGAAGAGAAGAGAAGAGAAGAGAAGAGAAGAGAAGAGAAGAGAAGAGAAGAGAAGATTAACATTGACAGAAATCTGATAGTGTTAGATAAAAAAACCTTAAGATGACTGAAAATGTTGTCAGTATAGCTTGAAGTGACACCATCATCAAAGGTATTTTGCTGGCCTACTGATATTTTGAAAGCAGAACAATACTCAAAACCTTTGGCAAGTAGCCTAATTCTAAGATGGGAGTCCCTCTGTAAAACATAGTTCTGTCTTTTCAAGGTACATGCATTAACATCAGTAGTTAGAGAATCTCAGGAGGTTTGGATGCTTAGTCAAACTTTCTCTGGTCTGCAAAATCTTATGAGAATTTAAATCTTACAATCCTCAAATCTTACAAGAATTCATAAAATTAGTTACACTTTATTTAGATACTAAAATTTCCCTGTGGACTGCAAATTTCCCAGAGGACCACATGCAAAAAAAAAAAAAAAAAAAAAAAAAAAAAACACCAACACACAAATTTTAGAAAAAAAAAAAAAAAGATACCAGCTGACTGCATACTTTAGGAAGATATATACAGAAAATTGTCATGATGTGTTAGTTTCATTTTTTCGGATGGGATAGTGTCATGGCTGAGTCTGAATGGCGAAATAAGAAAAACACAGAATCCCAGGATCAGAGATGAAAGGAAGCAACTTTAATAATTTCCAAGGATTTTTATATACTAGTTTGCAAAAGGTGTGTTAAGTGGCATAAGGCAATTGGCCGTCTGGCCATCCACCCCTTGAAGGGACTGGTCAAATTCTAAGACACCCATTTCTAAATATTTTCCTAGTCAAAACCATAACAATCAGGTAAACATCCTGAAGGTGCAAGAAGTTTACAAAACCGTAACATAGTCTGAGATAGTTTGCCTGGAAAGACAGAGCTCTCACAAAATGCTACAGAGAGCCAAAGAAATTCTCTGCTGAAGCTTTTTCAGGATCCATAGAATAGAATAGAATAGAATAGAATAGAATAGAATAGAATAGAATAGAATAGAATAGAATAGAATAGAATAGAATATTTCAGTTGGGAGTAACCTACTATGTCCATCCTACTCCAGGGCTGACCAAAAGTTAAAGCATTTTAAATGCTGACTGTCTTGGGGTATCGCCCAGCTCTCTGAGAAGCTTGTATACAGCAGAATAATCACCTCTTCTCCCCATCTGGTCACGCTGTGTTTGGTGCACCCCAGTGTTTGGTGTTTGCTTTGCCCTCTTGGCTGGCAGGGGTGGCTCACATTGAGCCTGCTGCCAACCAACACTCCCAGATCCCTGTCTGCAGGACTGTTCTCTAGACACCCCTCTCCCAAACATTACAGTGGTAAGCTTGAGGAAGAGAACAACAGATGGGTCTACAGTCCAGGCTCAGAGACAGCCTCATCTTTATTTAGAAATGACTGATAATCTGGAGAAATACGTTTGTTATAACAGGGTGAAAGGAATGAAGGTTTTGTCTTTACAAACCAGCTGTGGGCCTACAGTAGATAAGACCAACACTGAAAGATAAAAGAAACAATGAGAAAGATTCCACCGATTGATGAATGGAATGCAAGGGATTTGTCCTTACAAATCTAAGTCTACTGCTAGACGAATTTGTGTATTGAAAGATGAAAGAAACCATGGCAAAAACTATGAATTCCTGGAACTATGAAATCAAGGGGGGGTTATACATTAGAAGGGAACCTTAGGTATTAGGCGTTCCGGGAAGTCTGTACCTCTCAAGTACCTCAGCCAATGGAGAAAGAGAGAGGGACATGCGGCCAGGAAATTAGGATAAAAAAGGAGGCTGCGCCCTCCAAAACTTTGAGAGACCCCAGGGGAATGCCCCATGGCCTCTCCCTTTATTCGAATAAAGTAAAAGGACTCCTCTGTCTCCGTTTTGGACATAAACCTCTGGTGTTTGTGGATTAATTTTCCTGACAAGGGGGAGAGATCTCTCTTGATTACAAGCTACAGCGCTAGCTGCAGGACACACACACAAAAATTGGTTTAGATCTGGTCATATCCTCCCCCAAGACTTTCCCATTAATTCTGCTTCATTCCCTAGCGGAAAAACTGATCTCTGGCAACTTTACATGAGCTGTTATTCAGCACAGCTACTGAAATCCTGATGTGCTTTGGGTTCTGCACGCTTCAAAATGCAACAGGGTTTTACCAGAAGAATTTGGGCACCTTATAGAGTTATTAAGACTGGTTGTCATCTTAGTTGTAGCAACTGACTGAGTGCATTCCTAAAGTCTGCTCCAGTTATGAAACAAAACACACAAAGGTGCTTTAAGTTAATGTTTTTACCTCTCCTGACAGCCTGAGATCAGATCTCTAGCGAATGAAGTCTTTGATCTGGCTTCAGACAGCCAGGATTATTCTGAGGCAACATTTCCCTTTAAATGACAACACATACTACTACTTTTTCTCTGTACTTCTGAAACTCTCGGAGTTGTCTTGAGCTGCATAAACATCACCGCACAGGTTTGAGATGACCTCAAATGCCCCACCTGTCCTTCAGCTGCTCTTCCAGTAAGGTATACTTTTCTACTTCATTTTACAGTATTGAGAAGATATATTGTCTCTGGCATTTCAAACACTAAAAGATTTATGTCTTTAGGTAACTCAGCTGAGCCTTTAAAGGCTGAAACTAGCAAAAATGTGAAAAAGCTCTGATCAAAGTTAATGTTTTCTTCCTTCATTTCAGTTTATTCCCTCCCACACTGCACCGATTAAGTGGGAGAATACCTAACACCTACGGAAGAGACATGCTACTGAGGGATATGAAAATAATTTAGTGTGATGTCTGTAAACTGTAAGAATTTAAAATACATTAACATAATGCTGTTTGTGTTTCCGTCACTGAGTGTCTTAGGGGCTTGGGATTTTTTTTTTTCACACAGCGAAAAAAGACATTTAACCTCCTTTTGAAAATCTAACATGTATTTTAGCAGTACAAAAACACGTGAAAAATAACTGTAGAGTCCCTCTAACTATATCTGCAAAACTGCTGGCCTAATTCTTCAATGTTTTCCTCTACATCTACTGATGTATAGATGTGCAAAGTAGGATAAATATCAACCAGCTCAGAATGACAGCATTTTACATCCAAGTAGCAATGACTCTGCATCAATGTAAATGGCAATCAGGCAAAACCAGCAGAAAATTTAGCTCTATAAATAATCACAGAAGCTTAAATTCAATCCGTTCTTGAAGAAACAAACTGCACTGCAGAGCAAGTCTGTTCAATAGTACAGAACAATTTTGAACTAGTATTTTTCTTTTTTCCAAAGCAGGAGATTTGAAGACTTCAGTATTGTAAACCACACAGTGACCTCAGTGGACTAAGTGAATTTTCTTTTCTTATATGTTTTTTAAAAATTATATATACAAGCTAAATAAAATAAATAAGAAGTAGATTTACGGCTTAGGTGCACTATGAAGTAATTATTTTTTCCCGGTTTATAAAAAAAAATTTTTAATTAAAAGGTAAAATTTGTTCTTTACTTTTTGAGACATGCATCTAATATGTACCCATGCACATTATAAAAATACTTCCTTCTTTATTTATAAATATTTAAAATTTCTTTTAACTATTATCAACATTTTATTCTATTTTACTTTAAAAAAACATTTGGTCAAAGCCAAATACACTTTTGATCACTTCAAAGTCTGTTCAAATTTTGGCTGTTTTTTTGCAAAATGAATTTGAAATGAGATTTTTAAACTAAACAGTCTGTTTCATACCACCCAGTTTGAAAAGGAAAATGTAACACTTAAACAGCGGGAAGATGTTGGCGTTTTTAGGAGTTGTCCTTTTGTTTTTCTTTTTCTCTTAAAGAATTTTCCCCATACATGTTGCTAAGAGACAAATTACCGAGCACTTAAGAGAGACAAAAGGATCTGGCCACAGGGGGAGGGGGCCAATTGTCTGCCCTCTTTTTACCCGGGGTTCTCTCGTGTGGGGGGCAGAGATGCCGCGACATTTGAACGGTAAAAAAAAGGGGGTTGGGTGTGGCCCCTAGCGCTCTTGGTTGCTCGGCATTTGTGGGGACAGGAGCTGCTGCCGCGTGGGGAGGATTCACCACCGCTGCCAGTTTCTGCCTTCTGCCACCTTCCTTTTCTACCGGAGAAACCCCGCGATCCCAAGCCCGCCTTTCCCTGCCCTGCTGGAAGCCGGGCTGCGGCTGCCCTGCCCCCACCGTTCCTCTGCCGCTCTCTGAGTAGTGCTACACTGCAGCTCTGCACCTCCTGCCTGCCGAGACCTCCGGGGGTTCCCGCTACAGCCCGGAGTTTGATACATCTCGCCTACCCCCTGGGATCTTGTGCTCGTCCCTGCTGCTCCAGCCTGCTGTTCCCGAAGACCCGGCTGGGCATCGGGATCGGCTGCCCAGGGTGTTTGTAAAGCCTTTCTTCCGTCCCTCCCTGGCTCGGTCACGTCCGCCATCACCGCGTGCTCCCCGAGCTCGCTCCGGAGCCCCCCTGCAGCCGCGGGGGACCCATCGCACCCGCGCTGCGCACCGGGAGCCGCCAGCGCCCCTGCCGGCTGTGACCGTCACTGCACCCAAGGGGAAGGTGCCTGCGGCCGAGAAGGCGTCACTGGGTTACTGGTTCTGTTTTGTTGTTACTACCATAGTTATTGTTGTTGGTTTGCCTTGTTATACATATATATATATATATTAGTAAAGAACTGTTATTCCTATTTCTCATATCTTTGCTTGAAAGCCACTTAATTCCAAAATTATAATAATTTGGAGGGAAGGGGGTTTCATTTTCCATTCCAAGGAAGGCTCCTGCCTTCCTTAGCAGACACCTGTCTTTCAAACCAAGACAGAAGAAACAATTCCTCTTCTTTGCTTAAGGACACCTTTCAGACTCTTGTTGATTCTTCATTATCAGCAGAAGAATGCAAAGGAAGAGATTTCCAGAGATGTTATGAACAGGGACATATTGGGAAGGAATGGATATATACATACCAGGCCACATCAGCTGGATCTATCTGCACTGGGACATTTTCACTGCTGAGGATAATAACTTCTAAAATTGCTCCTACTGGACCACTTGCCTCGGCCAACAGGAACATGGCACAACATGAAACAGATAGAGAAAAGGAAAAAAGTATAAAGAAAAACGAAACCCAAACAACAAAACTAGTAAACTCATCTGAGTGTTTATTCTAGCTGACAGAACATTGAAGATCACTGAGTGCCAAAAATCTCATCTCCAAGCATTGATAGGGATGCCATGTAACCAACAGAAAGAGCACACCATTGAAAGGAGCTGGTGAATGTGTGGTGGAATACTCAAATGGACAAATAGTGTCCAAACCAAACACATTTTCATCTTCTTTTATGTATTTGATTCCAGATATCCATTCAACATATTTCACTTTATCTTTCTGGATGATATTAGTTGATTTAAAATTAGGATTCACTTGGAAAAAAATATAATCTATTTCACAAAACCTTATTTGCAACATTTGCTGTCATTCTGTGCTGGATTAAAATTAAAATCTCCCTACCCATCTGTGGTAGATCCACTTTAGAAGACCATGGCCTCTCAGAAATCATTTTTCTTCTAGGACTGGACACTGCAACACAGCTCAGGTATAACATATAAGTCACCCATCTTTAGGTGAGATGAATCTGACAATTCCCATTTTCCCTTTGGGAACTAATCAACTGTATGTAATTAAATAATTCTTAGACCAGAAGAAACTAATATGTAGCTGAGAACTTTGTGTTAGAATATTTCATGTTCATATTGCTGCTCTGAATAATATCCAACATTCATTCTGAACAATGAGTTATTAACTGCTCTAAAATAGGAAACTTCTCTCACCTAAGATATGCTCACATAGACTCAAGACAACTTTGCTAAACCACATACATGCTTGTTTGGTTTTTTTTTTTTTTTTTTTATTCTTGGGAATGTTTTGTAATCTATTGGGGTTTAGTTTTTTTACACAAATACACAATTCATTTCACAGACATTCCCTCTCAAATCTCAGTTTCTGAGATCTCTTTTGTATTCTGTGATATTTTTAGAGAATATATCAAATAATTCTTTGAAGATTTAGGCACAGAAAAAAAATCAATATTTATGTGTAACACTAAGAGTGAGCAAAATGATAATGACAAAATCTGTAGACTAAAGGAGTTTGACTATTTTAAGTAGACTTTTTTTTCCAGACAGAGATGAAGATATTTTCTCAGTGATCACATCTTGAATTAAAATGAGGAGTTAGGAATATGACAGGCTAAATTAATGCAGAAGGAAACAAGTGAAGGTTTAGAATGCATGCTGAAATAACAAAAAATTATATTTCTTTGAAAAATTCCAAATTTACAGATTTAGTATCAATCATCCACAGAAAGGGAGGAACATAATGCTTTTTAATGTTGCAGTAGAGAATTGAATAGATGAACAGAGATATGCACATAAGCACATAGCATGTTTCCTATTTATATACAGGACATCAGTGTCAGTGGAAGTTACAGAGCAAGTAAACACTAGCCATATTTTGTGTATTTAATGTGTAGAAAGATTTTATTGTTTCCCTGCTGTACAGAGTTTAACTCTCAGTAACCCAAGTGATATAAGACACTCTATACTGAGCAGAAAAAACAGATAATGTGCATATACTTCAGCTTTCTACAGCATTAAGGTGGTAATTTGATATCTACCTTTCTATCTGACAGTTTAGTCTCAATTAATTTTGAAATAATTTACAACAAAGACCTGTTTTTATTCAGCCAAAGTAGCACATTCTATTTTTGCAGCTAACCAGTAAGTACCTCGTCCTAAAAAAGGAGATGAAAATACTCAGGGCTGTAACTTAACATGAAGCTATCCTCCCTCAGTATCTATCAAGCAAAAGTTGAGCACCATAGACTCAGAATTCCTTCAAGGTAATTGACATTTTGAGATTGGGGTTCCTGCCAAACACTTCTTAGTGAAGACAGATGTACAACATAGGGCAACGACCACAAGCTGTGGCTCAGGAGGTTCAGATCAGACCCTAGGAAAAAAATACCCTGGAAAATGGTGCAGTATTGGACTGGGCAGTCCAGAGGGGTAGTGGAACATTCTGACTTGAAAGGTTTCAAGACCTGGTTAGGTAAAACCACAGCTCACCACATCTACTTTCATTTTGTGTGGGAGATCGGAAAAGCAGTTTCTAGAGGTCCCTTCTGGCTAACATTTCTTTGGCTTTATGATCCTTAATGCGTTTGGCCTATTGACTGGGTCTGCCTGGACTGGAGCTACCTTTTCTCTTAGCTACCGGTGCAGTGCTGCGGTGCTTTGTGTTTGTAGCTGGAAAGGTGTTAATACCACACCAATCTGCTGCTGCTGCTGAACAGTGCCTGCACAACATCAAGGCTCCCCCTCCAAACACCACGTCAAAGGGCAGTAGGTTGAGGGTAGGCAAGGGGTTGGGAGGGTGCATAGCTGACACAGCTGACCCAATCTGATCAAAGAGATATTCCATACCATGTGATGTCATGCTCAGTGAGAAAGGCTAAGAAAGGTACCGGGATGGGGGCATTTGTTATCAAGGTATTTGTTTTACTACGCAAGTCCTGCCCATACTGAGGCCCTCCTTCCTCTGAAGTGACTGGACATCTCCTGCTGATGGAATGTATAGAATACATCTTCTGGTTTTGGTTTTTTGGTGGTTTTCTTGCTTTGCTTCCACATGTGACCTTTGTTTTATTTCATTAAACTGTCTTTATCTCTACCCAAAAGTTTTTCATCTTATTTTCTCCTCTTGTCCTGTTGAGGAGGGGAGTGAGAGGCTGATTTAGTAGGCACCTAGCACACAGCTCAGGTCAACTGATTTCAGTCTAATTTCCATTAGATAAAAATGATAACATGTAAATATTTTTTATGCCTCACAGGAGTTATTTTTAAATTTGATGCCAATAACAGAGCTCAAATCACAAGGTACAAGAAACAAAGAATGAGACGCCTTGGCTGTGTATTTAGGACAGTCTTCTGGACTTTCTGCATGATGAGTAGAAGAAAGAAGAGTTCAATGCCTGTTTCAGCAATGTTTCTTAGTAGTGGCAGGGGGACTGCAGGCATTTCCTTCCCTTGTGTGGGCCCTGCACACCTCAGCTGGTCAACTCTGCTGACTGAAAGCAGGGATAGGGTAGCTCTCAATCCCATCTGCATTGCAACTCTGTGCTGGGGGCCACTTTAGCCTGGCATATAATGCTGTTCCTATTTCTACCTTTTTTTTCCCCAGATCTCTAGAATAATATTATCGAAGACCTTTATCCATTTTTTAAAGTTGTTTGCAATTGGTTAAGAGAACAAAAGCTATACAAAATAGGCTATTTTCTGTATAGAATTAGTCCTTTTGGGCCATGTCTTCATTCCTCTCATAACAGATTTCTGCCTTCCAATTCACAGCTCCAGTCACAGGACCCCAGACCCATGAACGTCACATCTACCTACACAACTAGCTGGCATTCCTTTACAGTTCTTGTTCTTCAGGCTCTTCACCTTTTCCATCTCCCAACACCTGGGTCTTGCTTCTCCACACTTTCCTCATATCATCTTTATTTACATTTTTTATTTCCTTAAAATATATTTTATTCTCTTTTTAGTGAGTTTCCTCTTATACTAGTCTGTATTTTTTTTTTTCCCTACATCATTACTAGATCAGGCTCCTACACTGTGCAACAGTCTTGCTTCTCTATTCTTCTCTCTATTCTGCATCTACCCTCACACCTCAGCAACACTGATAGGGAATATTTTCCTCTCCTAGCCTAGCAGGAGACTCGCTGCTCCTCCCATTCCTCCCTTCCCTCTGCTAATGACCAGGAAGTGAGACGAACAAGATTGACAGCCTCTGAAGCACAGAAAGTGCCATCTGGGCTTTGTAGATTGAAAATCTTATTAGTTTTGCTTCCAGCCAAGTTGTGCATACGGAGCAGAGCAACTGGGGTAAGTAAAAGTGCAACTAGGGGAAGAGGGAAGATGAGGAGGGAATGAGAGCAATCACTAGGTAAAAATGCAAATAAAGAAGAAATACAAGGAGATAAAGGTTAGTGGTAGAGAAAAAGATTATAGTATCCCATTTAATTCCTCCACCTTGCTTCCAGTTTTTCACAACCTATATCCTAAGGTAATGTCTAGTCTAGATCTACAAAGAGAATTAGGCTTTGAAGTCTCACCACAGATTGATAGTGCCTAGCTGACCAAATGATCCACGAAACAGACTGCTGAGTTTGGGTGGTTTAGCTGCAAGACACACTTTAACTTTTGCTTTTTTATTTTCCACTGTGGAACAGATTAACATCTTGCTGCCTACCTGCTCCCCAGAGCTATTAGCTGGCCCTATATTCTGCCTTTCTGCCCCAGGCTTCCACTACTGGGCTATGCCTGAAATAATGTCCAAGAATGACTTGGTCATGGCTCCAAATGTGGACAAATTTTGCACAGGAATCTAGTGCTAAAGCAGCTTCAGTAGGGAAATAAAAGGTCTTCTTCAGTCTCTTGGGACTAAACATACATCTCAGGAGATTACAGTCCTTTTGTTCTGTGTCCTTGCCTTTCTTCTTTATCAGTATATCTTGAGTTTAACTTTCTGACTGTTCTCATACAAGTGCTTTCCACATGAAATGTATTCACATTTGCTTTCAGGTATTGCAATGCCGGTGACCAAATTCCTTCAGCTCCTCAGTCCTACTGCGTTTAATGGGTGTAAGCAAGAATGTACAGATTCCTTCTTAGCTGCTCTCTCTGTACAAGGCACAATGGCAGCTGCACATCACATCACTTTCCCAGCAACCCTTTTCCCTGCCTGCCTTGAAGGCTTCTCAGCAGCACATAAGAGACAGGGCAGGAGCGGTCAGGACACAACACACCCTGGCTGCGCTTCCTCTGACAGATTCTTCAGCATCCTATTGACAGCTGGTGCAAGTTATATCAGCCCCACAGCCATCATAATTTTTGCAGAGCCTGGAAGCAGACTGAAGAACCAGGAAAGCCATAATCCAAATGCACTAGCTAAAAAAATTCTCAGTATTAGAGATGGAATAAACCAGGCCGTACTGTGCTAAAATTGAATTTCCCCCCAAAGTCCTATCTTTCTCTGTACATTTCTTATGCACTCATAACTGTCATCACAATTACGCTTCCACTGCTTTGCAATGCATATGCTAATACTTCCTTTGCAAGCACACCTGATAATTCTGGTAGAGCCTCGCAGCCTCAAAGCTGGCTTTAAATATTCATTCTCATTTATATTTTTCCCTTAATCCTTACATTTCTTTTCTGCATTCATCCTAGAAGCCAAATAAAACTTCAGAGTTTTAAAGCTTACATCCCTCTTTCTCCTTCCTTGTTTTTTTAAACTGAATGGATGAAACAAATATTCTCACTAACAGAGAAATGTGTATTTCTTATCTCAGAAGTAGCAGTTTCAACTTCACAGCTCTTTATCCAGTGCTTACACATCTTTCCCCCACCCTTCAAGCTTAACATGCAACTACTAGACAACATCAACACAGGTTAGTTAGTCATTGAAAATGCCTATAGTTGTCAAACATTATGTGGATCAACACAAAGCTTCTAACATCCAGTGCTTCAATAATTTTGTTAAATTCACAGTTCGAATACACCACCATCAACACAAGGTAGCCCATGGAGCATGAAAATAGCATAGGCTTATAAAACATTCTAAAATTTCTCAGTGTCATTAAGAAATAAAGCAAGCTGGTGAGGCAGGGAGCAGACTTCTCTTGGACACAAGGTTGTTGCATTCAATTTTGTTGAATGGACTGTTGCACATTTGATTAGTTCTTCAAGGCTGATCTCATGATTGCAATAATATCTGCATTAAGAACAACAAAAAATCAGATCAGACAGCCTTTCTGTTCTTTAATCTCTGCCTAAAATTTCATGTCTTGCACTCCTGGTTGTCTGTGAATCCCGTTTAAATAGGATATGCCGGCACGTGCGCATATGTAGCATCGTGAATCGCGAGTTCCCACAACCCCCTGTAGCCCCCTGCCCTCAGTCCCCCATTGGTCATTTGTAATCCCTCCTCTGTTCCATTCTCACTGGCTGTTTCTCTGTCGATCCCTCCCATGTTCCCTCTCCCTATTGGATTATGCCCTGCACCCCGCCTCCCTACGTCCCAGTATAAAAATGCCTGTACTTTATCTATTGCTGATTTTGCTGTACTCCCCACGTTCAGAAGTAAACCTCCTGGAATCAGAAACAGCAAAGCCCCTTCTCTCCTCCTTTGTCTCTGCCAGCGCGCCTCCTACTAGCCTGGGGGAAGCCCCTTTGAGAAGCTACGTTCTCGACCGCTTTTGTGTGTTCCTGCTGCGGCAGAACGTAGCATGAGACCCCGGGCTTTCTTCATCCAGGCTCGCGTGCCCTCCCAAGCAGCCGACCTGGCAGAACTGCTGAGAGCATCCTGTTAGCGTGGCTGCGCAGCCGCACCCATACCCATCTTGTTTGTAAGCTCATTTGCAAAGCAGCTGCGTGGCCTAGCACTGAGACAAGGGCATCAAAAATCAAGCGTCACTAGTGTACTGCAGGAATGTCCAAACCAGCAAGGTCCTAAATATGCTTTGTATTTTCTAAGGAATAGGACTTAGGGAGCTTCTTGGAGCCCTTAGTGTTTGCTGAGGGACCTAAGCATTGGGCAGGAGCATCATGTTGCTAGAGCCCTCTGGGGAGAGTTTGCATGGCCTCAATCAAAAAGATCTGAAGGATAAGGTAGGTGCTTCTTATTTATCACCAGTAGTGTGAGAGTTTCAGGTGCATCCATGGACTAGGTGGTGTTTGTAAATGAGCTTACTGAAACACCTGTGGACAAATGCAAGTAGTTGTTTCTTTATTCTGTCTCCACTGTGCACCTGGCCTGCACAAAGCAGCTGTGTGCAGCCTTACTGCAAGGGAGGCCACCATGCTGCCCAAACACGATACAGGACATGGTACATATGACCATAGCTGGATGCCCAGTGTGCCAGGCAAAATATGTGGTTTTGACTGCACTTTTCTACACAGACTCACCTTTAAGTGCCTGGATCTGACCAAATTGCAATTTAGAAATGATTAAAGAGAGACTAAATCAAGCCTAGAGTAATAATTATCTCTTCTGTGATTAGTGAGAAGCCAGTGTTTTAGAACCTGACAGAATTCAATCACCAATCAAAACTGCACCAGGCATTCATTCCTATGAATACAAATACATGGAGGCCTGGCTTCACAGCTGGTGCAAATTGGCTTAGCCCCACTGACTTCATGTAAATGGGCTTTAACTAGGCCAGCTGAGGAGCTGGCTCAGAAATCTACAGCCCACCCAAAATATAGACTTTGTTTTACCAGGAGAGGGGAAAAAAGAAAAGAGGTGTCTAGGTTAAAAACAATCATAAATAAACAAAAAGGGCATATTATACTTTTTTAAATTACTTGAGCTCTGTTAAAGAGCACTGCTCTGTGAAGCCCACCCTAGGAATACATACCCCAGCGTACAAGTCACCAAAGGCTATTCCTGTTATTTTCTGCCTGTTTCTTTGTGTAAGCACCAGCTGCAAATACAAGCAATATAAAAGATAAAAAAAGATGGGTTTGTGCACATGTTGTTCAAACACATGCTCTTATTTGATGATTATGTTTTTAGTGGTAAATCTCTGAAACAAAGTCTGTCTCAACACCAACTCAGCTCACTTACAAAGGGAAAATGTATGCCTAAGGCAGAGGCCCAGCCAGATGAAAGGCAGAACATCCTTCTTCCCAGGCAGCTCAGGGGGGTCAGTCCCTCTTCTCCCCACCAGGCAGTGCTTGTTTTCCAAGACAATACAGTCTTTACACAAAGGTGTAGTAGGTGCTATACAGAAGGGAGACAAATTACTACTTTTTTCACAGGAGATAAGAGAGAGTGCTCTCTGGGATAAAATTCTTCCTTTACACAGGGTAAGGGGACTCTGGGTGTACTGAAATGGGGACTGAAAATGGAGCAGGGGGTGGAATATATTTTCTTGCACTCTTTTCACCAAGATCCACAAACAGATCAAAACACATCATTCTTATTACATAGTTGTGGATGGTGATAAAAACAGCAGCATCCATTTCTTTATCCTAATTCTCTTAAAAATAGTAAATACTTCTAAATTTAGCCACAAGGCAGCAAAAGCCTGTAATTCTTTTTCCTACCTACCACCTGTCCTTCTTCCTGTCAATCCTCTTCCCTTCTCCTCGCCCTGCTGCTACAGGCAGTGCTGTTTTGCAGGTAGCTTGGAAGCTTTGAAGTTTCCCCTCAGAAAGCTGATTATATAAATGTTAGTATATCTTCAGCTTTAAAGCAGTGGGATCATCTCAGAGCATTTTACTAATTTTTCAGAAGGTTTCATACTGTTCTTTATTCAGTGGGGATTTTTCTGAGATTATAAAGGGAAAAGATGAATCCAGAAAGCAAGTGAAACTGTCAACAAAAGCATTTTTTGAGGGAAGTGGTATATTGTGACAGGATGTCATATTCAGATCTAGATTGTGCCCATGCATTTGCCATAAATATCAATTTTGCTAATATTGTGAATAGTAAGTAATTGAAGGGTTTTTTTCCCCCCTATTGTGCTTGGAAGAATAGCAATGTGAATAAAATTTCTAAAAATATTTTACCCATATTTCTAGAAGGAAATTATAATAACCATGTGAATATCTTCCCTTGATAAAGATTTGGAAGTAAAGGAGGGGGGTTTTTTGTTTGGTTTTTTTTTTTGGGGGGGGGTGTTTATCAGTGTGTTAGGAGGGATTATTTGTTTGTTTTGATTTTTATGGAAATATACATTTTGTTGTACTGTCCCATGGCATGACAATGCCTAGGAGTATTTTTAGGTGGGGAGTGTGATTCTAAATATAATATTCTCCACAAACTCTATGGAGGATTTTAATGAATAAGTATGTTTTGAAAGAACTGTCATTACTGGGATCTTTTATAACGTGTTTGAAAGCTTCTCCCAGCACTCATGCTGGCTGTCTCCTGGAAGAATTATAATGTATTGGAAAGATACAATATATCTGGAGATATATTTTAAATACTTCTATCAAAAGCATTCTGAGTTATTAAAACAGTTTTTATGCAAGCAATTATACCATGCAATCAATGGCAAAACACTCTTAGAAGAGACACACAAAATGACTGCTTTCCCACTTCGTTGCATGTGGGATCGCATCCTTAAACAAGAAAGTAGTGCCCTAAAATGCAAAGCCAGGTCCTCAAATGTATTCAGGTACCTATATCTCATTGATGCCAGAGGAGTCAAGTGCCTAATTTCCACTTGATTCTGTGGGTTTGTCACGTGTGAGCCTCAGATCTGTATTATCTTTTACCTCTACTGACAGTTATCTTTTTTAGTTAATGTTAAGTGCATCTCAAGATGTGGTGTCATTTGCTACACACAGCAGTAAACAGTGAGTTCAAGAACAGAGAGAGTGAGTGGTTGCCAGGTGGCTTCCAAATAGAAAAGATTAAAAAATCAATTGGTAAAGCTGCCATGTAGCAACAATAAATCAACTACCAAAATATGGAGGCTCTAATTTTGCTCCGAGATATTCTTTTTTTTTTTTAAAGAAATTTTTCTACTTTTTTTCTTATTTTGTTTTAGTTAAGTAAAAATCATTGTAGTGACTATCATAAGTCTTTCAAATACTGTTGTAATAATACCTTTCTACATTTCTTGAGTTGTCTAATGATGACATCAAACAATGTACTGCAGGTGATTATAAGGTAGGGAGGTTTTTTTTCCATTCTGTGAGAAGATAAAAATAATGTAGATAAAAGGAATATATCTTTTATAAGACAGAACTCAAGCAATTTGAGGTGGAAATCCATAAAAATGTCGCAAGTGTTATTGAAATGATGAGTCACTTCAGCAGCATAAAAGTAATCTATTTATCTACATTTTTACCAAAGGCTTTGAATTTCTGTATCTCAGATAATAATATATATATTAAAGTACTTTGAAAAAAAGCTCAATTTTACTTTAAGGCATCAGCTCTCTCTTTAATGTATTTCCCTTCTTTCTTTCTGTTTAGCATTATCTTTCATTGCTAGTTTTTCTATGCCCTAGCATATATATTTTATAAATACGTGTGTATTTCTATGTTAAAGAAATACTATAATCAGCAGGTTAGATAATTTACTTGACAAATAACATTATTTAAGTAAATGTTCTGGTCTTGCTGATGTTAAATCAGAAAGCCCAGTGACTAACTAGAATTTAACCCAAATCTATTAGTGACTTCCCCTGGTAGTATAATTAATTTTTTTTTCTTCTTTTTCATCTGTATAAGTCTCTTTCACTCAAGACACATATTACTATATCTAGTTTTCTAGTTGTTCTTTTCAGTTATATATCTTCACAAGAAGCATTATCATTATTTTATAAATGGGGACACTGAGGCACTTGAAAAAAATTTGCAATTTATCAGGATAATTACTGGGAAAACCATAAACAGGATGCAAGTCAACTTTGTCTGGTTCAGTACTTTCAGACATTGACAACAAATACTCAAATACAGTTCTAAAATTTTATTTTTATGTAGACAGGATGCTAAATTTACATCCCAAGTCTGGTTTACAATAAACTAAGAATTAAGCTTTTATTCCATTAAAAAAAGGATTTAGAAAATTTGATTACATGTGTGCACATTTCTTTGATTTCTTCACTACACAGTGCTGTTTTAAATGTGTCATTTTTGAAAGCAGACAAAGCAGAAGATATGGCTTTTCGATACTTGGCCTATATCATGCATTCAGGGCACTACCAGTACAGTACCTTGATTACCAGATAAATGCTGGATGTTATCTCCTCTGAGTTCTTTTCACTTTCAGCAGTATAATTTTATGTTAAGGTTTAGTTACACAACAATTGAATTGCATAAATCTGTTCATTATGCCACTTAAACTGTGAATTTCTGTTGTAAGCTGTAGGAAGAAGAGCTTTATAAATGCTGCAATGCACACATCAAAAAAAAAAACCAAGAAAACAGACACACCCACACCCACCCAAGACCAGATGTTTTCATTAAGCATTGGATGTGTAAATATACACATTAATCATTTCTTTTTTTCTTCATGTATAACTTGCCCTGCAATTTTCAATTTCATTTGATATGGATTTCTTTTTGAGTTAGGTCCTTCTCTAGATAGGTTTACTAACTAGAATCATAATCTTTTGATTTTATCTTTTCATTTACTCCTTAAAAAGAAGATACATCATTCTGAAACCTAATTTAGACAGTGCACAAATTTTATTCTCTTTCCTCACACACAAAGAGGGATTACAAGGTGTTACAATATAATATTCTGTTAAATATTTAAGGTTTCTAAAAAAATAGAAATATTAGACAGTAAGCCGCCTGAAGCAAATTACAATGGAAAGATGGAATTATGCCCATGAATTGGGAAAAGAGAGGATTTGTGTAAGAATGATCCTTAATTATATGGAACTGACATTGTCCAACCTGCAACTGGTTCTGCCCCCCAAATCTCAAGCAATTTTGTCATAGCAAAAGTGGGAGGTTAACATCACACTTTCCTATCAGCCTGCGTGTGCCGCATCTGCTCATCAGAGTTCTTGGCTCATTTGCATGCTTCTGCCACTCTCCCCGGAATTTATTGTGGTAGGACTGCATCTCAGACTTGGCTCACAGCCAGAGCCTACTTCTCCATTCTCCCTTTATAGCTAATACAATATGAAAGTCACTAACAAAAAGACTTTCATGTCAAATTACAAAGAAAAAAAATCTCAATTGCCTAATAGGATTTTAAATTCTTATCATACTGCTGACTTTCTGTAAGTAATAACATTTGAAAAGAACGACTTAGCTGATGTTTTCCTCAAATACTCTCTATGCATTGTAAGTTTCCTTACACGCCGTGACACACTGCTCCTCTATCGCTACAGAGACGATACAGGACAATGGATCAGGGTTACACAGCCCTTCTCTTCTGTTCCCATCTGGCTGGGCTTACCATCTTATCACAAGCACTAGCTAAGGTTGTGCATATCTTCCTGTGTGGTGTAGATGTCAGGCCTATTCTCTGTACATGCAGGAAGATGGGTGTGTATGTGTGCATATATATGATGAGTAGATGTACACATACTCAACTATAACTACAAAGGGATGTGTGTGGAGAGAGAGAGAGAGAGATATGTATACATACATATATACTTTTATCTTTGTGATTATTGCCCTTCTAACTGTATTCAGGGCTAAATTGTGTTAACGTTATCAAGCTTGCTATTATGTCAATAATATGGAACTGCAGTTCTGCCCAGACTAGTTTTGTGTCCAAGAGCAGTAACCAGTCCCATTACACTTCTATAATGACCTTTTCTTTCCCACCACCTCCATACCTCTCCATCAAATTCTCAAGAGCAGTCTGGACAGATATTTGGGTAAGGAGATGAAGTCAGGCTTTGATGACTCTCCCCAAATACTCACAATCTCCCTTGTTCCACCAAAGGTTCAGACATCTGCAGGTGCTTGTGGAGACCAGTACTGTGGGAAGAGGAGGCATTACAGTGGTGATCCAAACTCGGCAGTGCTGAGTCATTCCTGATTATTAGCCCCACAAATTATCACAGTTGAATTATGTAGCTTGATAGTTTCTGATAGCATAATTCTTCTCCTGGTTACAATAGACTTCAGGTAGGATTAGAATGTCAGTAGAAATAAAAGAAAAAAGAATTAACCCTCAGTTCTACAGTTCTCATCTAATGCAGACCCCTGATATAACTTGGCATCTTCTGTGAAGTCTTGGACACAGTTCCCCACAATATCCTTTTCTCTAAACTGGTGAAAGATGGATGTAATGAGTGGACTATTAGATGGGTAAGAAAGGGGTTGAATGGTTGCATCCAGAGGGTAGTGGTCAATGGCTCAGAATCCAAATGGACATCAGTGACAAGTAGTGTCCCTCAGGCATCTGTATTGGGACCACTGTTATTAATATTTTCATTAATGACATAGAATGATTGAGTGCACCCTTGAAGTGATCAAGTGCACCCTTAGCAAATTACAGATGAAACTAAGCTGAGCAGTGTGATTGACACACCTGAAGGATGGGATGCTATCCAGGGGGACCTGGACAAGCTCAAGAAGTGGGCCCAGGGGAATCTTGTAAAGTTCGACAAGACCAAGTGCTGCAAGGTGCTGCACCTGGGTCAGGGCAGCCCCCAGTATCAACACAGGTTGGGGATGGACAGATCAAGAGCAGCCCTGCCCAGAAGGAGTTGGGGTGTAGGAGTTGGGAGGTGCTGGTACATAGGGGGTTGGACATGACCCAGCAATGTGCACTTGTATCCCAGAAAGCCAGTGCTATCCTGGGCTGCATAAAAAGCAGTTTGGTCAGCAGGTCAAGAGAGGTGATTCTGCCTCTCTACTCCACCCTGGAAGTATTTCAGGCCAGGCTGGATGGGGCTCTGAGCAACCTAGTCTAATGAAAAATGTCCCTGCCCATGGCAGGTGCCCTTGGAACTAGATAATCTTTAAGGTCCCTTTCAATAGAAACCATTATATGACTGTGATTCTTCTGTGCTGGACAAAATAGAACATTTATAAGAATAAGGCATCATTATGAACTCTTTGGTTGTAATTTTTAATTAAAAGTACTAGGTACTAGAAACAGTGATAGAAGCCCTAAATATTTTTTATATCATTCAAACTGTTTTTGTAAAATCTTACTTTGTTCCATTTGAAGTAGTGGTGTGTCCATATGGTGAGTCAGAGGACTCAGATGGACTAGCCATTGAAGTTACCCATTGAGAGAGTAGAAGAGGTCCTAGCTTGTTTACAGATAAATGCAGCCTCCTTCAGTCACCTTCACATTGTTCGCTGGTGATTGCCGAATAAAAAAGGGTGTCATAGAAACAGACCCACCTTCTGGACCTCTCTTTAACCTGGTTTTTAAATTAATGAAAGATCCATTTGCAGTATGCTACACTTGAATTTCAGATTAGCCCTTTGCTTCTGGATTAGCAAGGCTAACTGACATGCACACTGGGACAGCAATTTTGTAGAAGAAGGAAATTTACCAGAAGAAAAAAATCAAAATCCGATCTTACCTAATTTTATCTAGGCATATCTATTGCATCCTTTGGGACAGGGCTTTCATGGTAAGCTTTCTTAGTGAAATACTGAGAGACTAAAACCCTTCTCAGATGGAAATCACATCCTCTGAGACCCAGAGAAATGAACAGACTTTTCTTTGGCTATTCCTTATTTGAGAAATCTGAAGCGGGTGTGGACATCTGGAAGAAGAGCTACAACTGCAACTCTGAGCTCATATTTTTGAGCACCTCAGTGCTCTGCCCCTCAATCTGCCAACCTTAGATTTTGGCCAACCTTATACATGCATTATATTATTTTTTAAGGGATATATCTAGGCTCTAAATTATTTTAATCCCTACAGAAATACATGTCTAATTGCGAGCTGGAACTGGATTCAGAGTGGTGGATGAAGTCCTTGATGAACAAGGAGCTCCATTTTACATAAATAATTTCTGGCATTTCAAATAAATTTATTTTCCAAAATAAGCAGTAGTCAAAGAACCAGTACATCTTTGACTCCATACAGGCACCCATTTGCTCCTAGGAACATGATGAAAAATTTAAGGAGCATTACCCCTTCTGTGTAATCTCGACCTCATTTCTAGTATCATGTTCAAAGGTTTAAAAGTTTCTATTTTACCGCCTCAAATGGAGTTGCTTGAGGTTTAGTAATGACACATTTTGTAGGTAGGCAGTGTCCCCAGAACTCAGGAAAGCTCACTGAAATTTTTTCGTCCCCAGCATCCCATCAGTATACTGATATTTGCAAGTCATTGATCCGAACAGTGATTAATTTCAATGAAATTAAAAACTACTGAAAAGCAGGCAAGGAAAATAAATACCACAGTATAGGAAAGGCTGAATGCATTTAAAAGCTCTGGAGACCCTCAAACTAAAATCACACACACAAAAGTAAATCCCAGCTGCTGTTGCGAAGTAGTAAGAAAAACCAAGTCTAACAATAAAACCCCTAAAACAGAAGGCACAGTAGAGATAATTGAGTACTATACTTCCCACTCATTTTCCCCTTTAAATTTAACGTGTTTTGCTAGAAAACTGTTACAGCACCATGATGGGCTCAAAATGAAAGCACTATGTTATAGTGATATGTACCTATAATAATATCCAATATAAAATGTTGAAGTTATATTGCAGTATGATTAGCTTGGGTAAGCATTCTCCTACTGGCAATAAAAGATAAGGCTGTCTTGAACAATTCTGCTTATTTGCCTTCTAATTTTACCATAGAATAATGGAAGCCAAGGATAGAAAAGCCCTGTTGGGCTGCCTAGCTCATGTTGCTGCCAATGAAGAATTTATCCTTATATTCTGGCTTTTAGCACTGATTATTCTTTTACAACTTCCCTTTGGAGTCTCTTCTATGTTATCAGAAATATCAGTGTGAGGAAGTTTTTCTTGCTTTTCAGCCTACATCTGACTGTTCTTAATTCCAGTCCATTAAAAATAGTGACAATCCTTTACACTTCTGTAAACATTTCCTCTTTTTCTTGGTGTCAGCATCCAGGTACAGGTACAACATTTGCTTTGTGGTCTACAATACCCAATCCTATCCAGTGTTACAATCTCTTTCTGAGGAATTTTAGCTTGCAATAAAACAATTTTAAAAATTTAAGTGTTTCGTTTCCTTGATGTGAACAGATACACCTTTGGTTAGGAAGCTAGGAACTGTTCCATCTAACCTGCTGTGGTATGAGGCTCCTCCCTGTCTGTTAGGTATGCCTATTTATGTTCCGGCTTCACAACCAACTTTGATGTGTTTCCTTGCTGGTTTAGCTGCTTTTAGCTACCTTCATTGTTCAACAGATCTCTCAAAGTTTCCTCCTGGGTTTAGGAACCTCCAGGAGCAGAAGTCTTAAGTATCTTACCATTTGATTGTGGCAGCCAGAGCAGAAGAGTCCTAACCATACCTGGGCAAAAGTTACTAATTTACAACACCCAGGATAAGCCTACACAGAGCTGTTTGTTTTTCTAATAATTCAAGTGCTTTTAAAATAAATTAATTATATTAAAAAAAAAAAAAACCAAAAAAACCAACAAAAAAACAACCAGTATGTAGGAATAGTTATGAAAATTATGGTACTTTTGGCAAAATTGCAGAGAAAGAAAGAATCAATCCTTCATAAATATATAATAGTATCAAGTTCCCAGGCTATGCCTGAGCCAGTTTTGTGCCTTAAACACATTCTCAGCATATTTTTTTCTGCCACAACTTCCCCATTATAGTATCCTGCGTCCTCATTATTTTATTTTCATTTCCATGGGTTTTGGTTCTCATGAAGGATTAGAACTGTAGGCTCAAGGTCTGTGAACCTGATAAATTTGGTCTTATTTCAGGTTTTGTGCTTGTGAAACATGCAGGAACAGGGCAAAAAAAAGTCATTAGAGCTATTTTAGAGGCTGAATCAGCTCCACCTCTGTAAGGAGACTCTTCTTAGCTACTGATGGCTGGAGAAGTCATTGCCAAACCACCACTTGAGCCTCAGAGGAGACATTGCAGAAAGCTGGGCCTGTGGAATCTAGGAAATCTCAAATCCTTGTCTATTCTACGTTTTGTGACCCTCATATTTCACACCTTTTGATTTTAAAGGGCCATTTTAGAAGACATTCATTAGAAACACCGAGCAGGATGAGAGGGTCAGCTTTTGTGTTTTAAAACATAGGACAGCAAAGAGTCATGCTCTACTGTTCTTAAACCATTGAAAAATATAACCAAGGAAGAAAGAGAGATAAGGAAAAGATGGAAGCTTGTGATTCTTTTTGTTTACATTTTTCACCCTTTAATATTGCTGTCTTGAGTGAACATTTCTTTTCTATTTTCTGTTGGGATTTTCTACCATGTCAACCTCAAGAGTCATCACTCTTTCTGAGCTGGTTATTCACTTCACCTATGGACTTACCAAAAGCTCCTACAGAAGTACTTCTCCAGCTAAAAAGCAGAAAACAGGACAGATCTAGTCTCTAGCTGATAATCAAGCTCCCAGACTCAAGATAAACATTCAGGGACGATTGAGCAAAACTGCAAGAGAAAACAAAAGAAGGAAAGGATGGAAAGAGAGACAAGGTGAGAGGGAGGAAGGGTGGACGGGGAGAAGAGAGACAGAAGGAGACAGAAAGAGTACATAAAGCAAGGCAAGAAAAAAAGACTTGCAGAAAAATTTAGGGGAGGAGGTTTAGTACCGAGGGTAAGTTTTATCTGTACATGAAATATTTCATGGCAGTTCTGCTGGGGAAAAAGGTAAAGGTGCCATCTCTCAAATATTACTCTGCTTACAGAGGGAAAGGTGTAACTACTGAGTCATTTATATCTTTCCTACCTGAGACAGTACCAGATGGTGCCATGTAGTCTCAGTTTAATCATTGTGTGAGAGACCTGGCTGGGAGCCAGACCCACTTCACAGTCAACTGTGAGAACAAGCGGTGCTGAACCTTACATAAAATTCACAAGCAGAGCCCCTGGATTTTAAGCAGACATCTGGTATGACTTTTCGTATTTATTTGCTATAAGGGTTCAAACTGAGCCAAAATGTGGCATTACACCATGCCAGTCTTCTCTGGTATATTTATCAATTTCTGCAGAATAAAAACTTTCCCAGGAAAGAAATCTTGTGTTCTTGCTGTCTGGGATGAGATTTCCAGGCAGGTAGCAATGCAGGTCTGAGTCTCCAAGCAAACAGATTGAAACAGTGCTTTTGGGAAGCAACTGTCTCTTCACCGTGCCACACAAATAAAAAGCATGAAATGTATAGCTGCAATTCTATTTTCCAAGGGCTTGGACAAATGAAGGGACTCCCCAGAAATTCATTTTCCGGTACAGAGAAAATTGCTTTTGGGTCTACCACTCTGTGACTGCAGAGTCCTACTGCCCCCATGAAAGAGGACTTTGATTTAATCTGCTATTAAAGTGCATAGTCAGGTTAGAGGTTATGTCTATGCACTATGAAGGTGTCAAAAGTGACAGTGAGATGGTTCAGCATTTAACTCTGTAGAAGGGGCAACATTTTCCTTTCACATCAGTAGGCTGTTGACTATGAAGAACAGTGATGTTTTGGCCAGCAGTATTTGCTGTTATCACCAATTACAAAAATGAAAAAAAAAGGCAACAGGGCTTTTCTGAGTCTTTGAAATTGGGATTAATGAAGAGCTGAGAAACACAGCAGCAGTTTCTCTCCTACACACACATGCACACTCTAATAGGAATTTATCCAATCAAACAAAACAGAGCCATTATAATTTAAGGATATTGCCCTTCCCCCAGTACTCACACTTGGTGCATAATTATCCAGTGGAATTCCAATACTGAATAAAGTCAGTGCATTTCATCATTTCTGAAATGCAGATGATGCACATAGACATGGAACACTTAATTTTCTTCACTAAAATATCTTCTGATACTATTTTTTAGAGATATACATAATCTTTTTCTTTTTCTTTGCAGTATTTAGGAATAAAGTCTGATTTTGCCTTCTTGCAGATCAAGTTCAAATACTACATTTTCCATGTATGTTATATGAGAATGCCATTGAAATTGAAGGGTACCAAGCATACTGCAGGAATGACCACTGCTGAGTTTTTTCACTTATGCCTCGTGCAATAAAATTCTTATATTGTTTCAACGGTATGGCTGCTGGGCAGAACCACATGTTGAGGAGAGTAGAATTACAATATCTTAAAAGAAAGGCTGTCACAGGAATTCTCTATGATATGAGATATCCATTGCCACACTCCCTGAACCATGCAATATTTTCCTCTCCCCTCCTTGCTCCTTTTGGGGTGTCTGCTGTGTCAGTTTTGTACAAAATAACATTTCTGATGGAGCTCCCAGCCAGGTGGTCATCTGTTGAACTAGCAGATTACAGTCTGGCCTAAAGTTTTTACACAAGTATGCATAAATAGAAATACACATGTATACATGTATATATACATATATATGAATATGTGTATGCATTAAAGAAGTATAATAAATTACCACTTAAATATCTTTTTCCTCTTCTTATCATTTGAATGTTAATAAAATTATCTTAAAATGTTGTCATAATTCTTGATAACAGCTACCTGACAGATTTTATAGTGCATACTTTATTTATTCAATGTCTTGCACAGGTTAGAACTCGTGAAAAGCAGGTAATTAAAAAAAATACCCTGAGCACATGGCAGAGATTTACAATAGTTGCATTCACAGGAGAACTGTGCTACTAATGGAGATAATCCAATCAGAATGGATGCCCCATTGTGCTAAGTGCTGTACAATCACACCGTCAGACAGGACCTGCTCTGCAATGCTTGCAGGCTAATTAGCTGTAACAATAGAACATGACTTATTCTCACTGATACTGGGACACTCAGTGCCCACTCAGACCCCCACCTAGCTTAGTAAGGCTCTGACTAACACTGACAGGCATTGAAGCAGGTCTCCCCTGTGATCTAACAGCTCTGTGAACTAGCAAGCATACAAGCAGGCAAAATGTGAAGAAAATAGAACAGAAAAAAAAATTAAAAGGAAAAGAGTGCTAGAATATCACAGAACATAATTTGTTCATTTATTTTGACAAGGCTAGTTTAAAGAATTTATGAAACTTCATAGTAACACTAATTAATTTAGCATTCAGGTAACGAAGACTTGTTAATGTGGGGTCTTCATTATAACATTCTGCCACTAAGCCTTTGATTAAAAGATTAAAAGAGTTGAAGCTTCCATTTCATTTATTTCTTTATTTTGATAAGTTCATTTTGTTTGCAGATTAATACATTGTGAATTTCCTATTGTATCTTATTGCCCCTGGCTCTGTAACATGAGACAATTCAGGACGACATCCTAGATACTGTTTTACATGCAGTAAATGTTCTTGCAACTCCACTAAAGTCTGGAAGATAGAATTTGATATCTAAATTTCTTTAAAAATTCATGGTTCCAACTCCGTTTTCAAGTGAATAAACAGTGTTTTTTCTCACTCTTCTTCTGGTACCCACACCCAGTGTCCCCATATCCTGCTCCCCCAAGTGCAGTTACTTAGAAATGGATAGGTAGGGCTACACTGTTGGCTAAATAAATAACCTTGAGCTTGTGATGCTTACCTGGAGTGTGAGTACAGGGGGCTTCAGTCTGCTATGGCCAAATAGACTGAAACCATTTCTTCGAAAAATGCTAAATCACACAGGAGTTACTGCACAAAAAGTGTGACAATATATTGCCAAACTCTTTCTATCAGAATATCAGTAATGATCTTCCCTACACATGATATGCTTTTTAAAAAAAGATTTGAAAAAAAAAACCCAAAAAACCACACTTTCCAAACAGGTAAGAAGTAAGCTTCTAACCTTTTACTTTCAAACAAATTCATTGTTTCTTTAGCTAGTCTTCTTGGATACCTGTTCTCTACATAAACATATTTAAAAGCTAGCACATATTTGATCCTGTCGAAATCATTGGTACTCCTTTCTGGGTTTGGATGACAACCCAAATACATTTGCACTGAACAATCAGTACTTCCAAGGGAGCTAATGTGTTAACTGGGATAAGGTCCACTCACAAGCACATCTGTAATGATGACTGCAAGCTTCTAACAAGTGAGAGACCTGTAAAAGTAAATGATCCATATGTGTTCTTGAAGGAAACCCGCTATCATTAAGATTGTCCTCTGCATGGATACATCATAGTACAGTTACAGATTCTGTTGAAGATCACTTCATCTTCTAGGTTATGTGATAGAGAAAGACAGAACTTATCCTGGAGTGCAGTATAAAATGATTGCACAGAGGAAGCCATCATCCATCTGGATTCCTAAGAGGGAAAATAAATAAATAAATGGATTTCCTGTATTTTTGTAACCCACTGTTTTAATACCTCTGGTTATGTACATACAGAGATGATATGAAGAAGATATTTCTGTACATAATCATCAGTGAGACTGGCCTAATCTCACTAAGCAATATACACTGCAATATACCATAATAAACAATATATCATGACTAGTATATTTTCATCATGTGATTGATTAATTTTCCGTGGGAAAAATATTTTAAAAATCTAGGGATCTTTTATTACTGAAGAGGACTTAAAGGTTTTATAGGACCTGGACTTTTTTTTTTAATACTGGGAAAAGATATTAGGACTTCTCATATATCTTGTAGTTTTACAATTTGTGGACCTTTTCTCCCATGAAATCTTTTCCTACTTTTTTTCTAATTCAACTACTGTATTTGTTATAGCAACGTACTACAGGTCCCGACAACCACAATTCAGAGGTTAAAGCACTGTTTTTATTTTTTAAAACATTACAAATCTTCCTTTCACCAAATCTATATATCTTTTGGTTCTGTTTTTGTTTTTATAGAATGGTTGTCATTTGTGATATTTATGCAGCTGCTGTTAAATGTGCCAATATCTTATTATGACTGTAAACTGCTATAGGCAGGCAAAATTAGGACTAACTGCCATAAAATGCAGTTACAGACATAGTGACAAAGAAAAGGATTTGTCATCTTCATATGGGGCACTGAATTGTAGGCACACCTCACCGTGCTCTTTTGTTAGGCAAGGTCTGATTCTGCAAGTGGTGGAAGAATTAGCAGGCAAATGCTGGTTTAAGCATTCTCCTTGAGGGCATCAGGACTACAGTATTCACTCTTGGTGGGATTCATGTCACTTAACTGCAAACATTGTAAAGTCAAATTTTCAGTCTGTTACCCTAGCTGCCCCAAATGGCAGTGAAGTGCTGCATGCAGAGGGGTGTGGATTCATCACACCCTGAGGTACCTGTGTGCAGTAGGTCAGCTGAATACTCTATTGAGATGTTTTCAGTCACCACTGACTGTTGGGGAAATCCACAAAACCATGTGTCTGCACTGCATTCAAAAAAGGCAGTCACTAAATCTTTTCTTAATAATACTATGGAAATAGACATATTATGAGAGGGTTTTAAGTGTCAGCTTTCCTATTTATCCTGGATCTTCAGAGAGAGAGAAGATGCATCATGCACAGACCCTTTGGACATCTACTAATATCTTCATTGGTCTTGCTAATTTTACATTGTCAATCATTACATCAATGAAAGTAACCAATGAAATAGAATTTCAAATTGGATCTGAATTACCATGGGTTTTTCTCTAGTTGTGTGAATAAGAGAAGTTCCTTCAGGAAGGAGAATTTCCTGTGACTGTAAGGCATCAAGACCTTTCTTTTGCTTTCTCTTGTATACAGGCATACAGTGCAAGCAAACAATCCTAAGATTGTCTTAAGATCTGAGACTGAGAGAAAAAAATATCCAAACAAATGTGCATGTTGCACTTCACAGCACAATACCCTAAACAGAACTGGACTAGGAACTTTTCTGCTTTAAAAACCAGAAAGATTTCAAAAGTTTCTGCATGATTTTGAAGAAAGGAGAGAGAGGATGTCCTATGAAAGCAGGTTGCAAGAACACAATTTACTGTAATTACTGCAGAGCACTTGCCCTAAATGATGATGAAGATTTGTTTCCCTTTTTGTGAATTAGTGCCTAAACTGTCCCAATAGCTCTCATTTTCATTTTTTGAGTTTACACAGACTCCTGTCCTGAGGCTCCTAACTGATTTCTGGAGACAGACATTGCACGCAGCATCCCCCCAGCTTCCTGCTCTCAGTGGCTCACATGCTCACAGACTTGCTGCCGGGCAGACAGGGACACTGCAAAAGGTGTCTCAACCTCCTCGCTACCATCACTAGTTATCACAACAAAGATGTATGTGAATGTCAAAAAGTTTTCATTTATGAAGCTTCTGGTTCATTTTCAAAGGTGATATTTAACACTGAAAGTTCTATGATGCATGGTGTTGCAAAGAAGTGGGCTTGCCTATTTATGTACTAAAATACCTTTCCTCCGATGTCACATGTAAATGGGAAGGGACAAGCTTGGCAAAGCTGGCCCTACAGATTTATGTAGCCAGTGACCAAGTGGTTGTTGCTTGTCTCTTCCCTGCTGAAAGGAAGCATGCCTCCTGAGAAGCAAACCAGTCTCAATTCCAGCTCTAATTTTTAGCTTGAAACCCAGTCCATTTACTACCCTTCAAGGACCATGACATAAGCATTAACCCAGAAGCATGGTACATTTAGTAGTTAATTTTTACTTCTGGGTCAGAGGGCACTGTAAATGGTTAGGTTTGGTCCAATGTGGAATATCTGAGTGCAGCCAATGTCTTTTAACACTCAGTAACCTTTTTCATTGTACTGGAAATCTACTTGTATCAAGATAATAGTTTTAGGAAAAAAGTATTTGCTTTCCCCCTCATCAGTATGCAGGTATAACTGATAATTGCAAACAAGCTATGAGCCTGGATGGTCGAAAATAATATATAAATTTATTTGATAGCTTGAAAAAAACCCTTAACTTTTAAAATACAATCAATTCCATTTCTTTTGTTTTAACATTTAAGACATACTTGTTTTTCCTTTCTGGAAAGAATTTCATTTGAGGTCACTTGATTGAAGGGTCGGTTGCCTTTTTCAGCTTTAAAAAAACCCCATTTTTCATAAAGGCTGACATTTAAATCTCTAAAACTAAAATCACGAAAGGTTTTTTCATGTAACATGCTATCTCAGAAGAGGTTCTGCTGTAATACAGTGCAATATGCATTTATAAAGAAGCCATTATGATCATTTATTTTGTGAAGATGAACCCTCTGCTACTATGACAATTTTTATACATTACTAAAAGGAATAGCCAAAAACAATTTTCCTTTAGGATTCAAAATGATTATGCAAAGTTTATTACAGAGATACTTTTAAAATAATTTTAGGGAAAGCTTTGTCTTCCTTCTTTGTCCCTGGATGACAGCTGCAAGAACTTCACATATGAGAAAATAGTGGGAAGCTCATGTGAATAAAGGAAGACCAAAACGTTTTAATCTGACCAGAGAGAAACTCCCAAAGCCATGATGAGAAAAATACTGGAAAATGTAGCTGCTGCAGCCAGTATCCTTGGCCCCTGCAAATAAACACTAAGGTGAAATAATTTCTTTTTCCTCTCCTGACTAGAAGTTAAAACAGCCCTGCAAGAAGGATTATGAAGTTGTGAATTCCCTTCCATGTGTCCCAGGAAATATGAAGAAGGTGTGTAGAAAGGAGGAGGACAGGAGAGAGGAAGAACTAACAGAGAAAGACACAAAAGGCCATGGAAATCTCTGCAATCCCAGACATATGATGAATTCCAGTCAAATGATGGAATTTTGCAGATATTTCACCTACACCCACTTGTTGGGAGCTGAACCACATAACAGAATTATATGGTCTGTATTTATCATATCACACCAGTTCATGAACCATGCAGGAAACACACTCAGAACTGAGTTCTGGGTTTCCTGCTGGGTGTTCTGGAGCAGGGCCCTCACATACCATGCATCAAGGGGCAGAAAGTAGTTTGGGGATATCTCTTGCTCTCAGATAAAACAGTCTTTTTTTCCTGAGGGTGTAAGATATGCAAACTGGGAATGGAAGATGTGAGTAAGGAGACACAATGACTTTTCATTTCACTTGAAACAAACCAAGAGCATTTATCTGGCACCTCTATACATACATAACCTGAAAAATCACCATACTACTAAAAAACCATATTTTGCTTTAGAGACTACCTTCTTTTTGGTGATACACTTCATTTGCCTAGCAGGCTACTGCAGAAAGTGATCCTGGTGTAATAATATAGAGCTAAACACAGAAAATGCAAATTCATTTTTAGATGCATATATTTACAAAGCAAATATAGGATGTTTAACATCTTCCCCTTTGGCTTTATTTATAAGGCATTCATTCTCTCTCCACAGGTGAATGAAAACCAAGAGACTCACACAACCTGTTTACAAATATGTCCTGTTTTTATCTATGATTACTTCACAGCACTCCTGTGCTTCTCTGATGTGCTGAGCTTCAGTCACAGCCCTGATATAAGCAACACATTACTTTCCCAACCAAAGAAAATGTAATTTCAGCAAGCTTGTCAACAGTAGGGCCCAGCAGGCAGGCAAAACAGAGAATCCAAAAGAGGATCAGATTTCCTGGTATTTCTTTGCTAGCAGAGAAGATTAGAAGGTAACACCTCTCATTTGGAAGAAATTAAGCAAGTCTGATCTGTGCAATTTATCCACAAAAGTCTGTGGTGAGAGGGAGGTTATTCACTCAACATAAAAGTAGTGCCAGTAGTAAAACTGTGTGGAAGTGATGTGCTTAATAGCACAGTACACATGGTGCAGCTCCTTGACCTGAAAGTCAGCCTTAGGCTTTTTGTACAAAACTGATTTTAAATTCTAATAATTCTAATAAGCCATAATCCTGTAAAGACTGCTCTTATTTCCTCTCTCACCTGCCTCTTCTCCCTATCTTGTTTCCTTCACTGGATGGGGTGATGTTGCTTGTTTTTCTGCTTCTTGCTGGGATCAAATTATCAATCTACCTGCCATCCACTTGATAAAAAAGACAATGAACACCAGACAGAAGCCACCACATATCAACTCATTATTGCCTCCAGAAATAGAATTAATCTAGCTTTTTTTTTTCCCTCAGAAATAATTTGCCTTTTCAACATAAAAAACAGTAACTAGAGATCCCTTTACTTAGCAGAACCATTAATTTCATGTTCAGGAAATCTACAGTTACAGGCTTCATAAAAAAATCTTCATGAGATGGTTCACTTGCTTCTCAAGTACTAAGAATTTCTTGTTTAAATTATCTGAGGTCTCTTTTTACCGCCATCCTGTGTGTCTGAAATCTTCAAATCATCATTCATTTAGCATCTTAAAGCTGTGTTATGATTAGAAGTATAAAAGAGTGTAATAGTCTCTGTTGAATCAGAAGGACAATTAATGCATTTTGAATTCTGAGACAATTAATGATATTATAAGCAGGAAAAAATAAGGCTGTCATCCTCTCTCCTCTTCACTGCTTCTAACTTTGTTTAATATAAACTGTTTAAGGTTAATTATGCCACTCTGGGGTTTTGGCAAAGCCTAAATATTGTTAGAGATTTTTTTTTTCTTTTCCTACTATAAAGTCATATATGGGGTGAGTTTTTTAGGGAAGAAGCTTTTTAAAAGGATAATATTGGGCCAGCCAGATTCAACAGAATTCTGAATTCTTCTTTCCTGGGTACAAATGCCCAGCTGGGTGCACTTGGGGAACCCTCCATCCCACTCTCATGCAGGTGGCTGTGGCTGTTGCTGTTTGCAGGTTGAGGCAGCACCAGTGCTGACAGTGTAACCCACAGACACACACACACAGAGGCAGTATGACCAGGCACACAGACAGGCTCTGCCCTTAACAACATCCATGTTGCTCCATTACCAAATCCGCTACCAAAACTCACACAAGTACCCTGCTCCACAGCATCCCAGATCCTGACCTCCAGCAGCAGCAACGTTCCAGATGACTCCTCGGGCTGGTAATCATGTACCTCTGTCCCCTGCAGCAGGGAGTCACCTCTTATGGTGAGTTGCCATGCCTTCCTGGTAGTCTTGAAAAGTTTAGAGGTAAGTGAACCAGGTTATTTGTTCGTAGGTACACCAGCCTCCTCTCTACCTTCGAGGGTGGTAAACCTATTTCACCAGTGTAAGCCCTCAGGTGGGGCAGGATCCTTACTCAGAATCATCAGAGCCACTCTTCCCCTTCCCAAGAGGTTTCCTGTGGGTACACGGCCATGCTACCAGGATGCTCTCAGCAGTTTGCCAGGTCGGCTGCTTGCGGGGGCGCATGAGCCTGGATGAAGGGAGCCCGGGGTCTGCCTGCTATGCCCTGGCCACAGCAGGAACACACACAAAAGCGGTCGAGAATGTAGCTTCCCTACTCGAAGGGGCTTCCCTCAGGCTGGTGGAAGGCGTGACAGCAGAGACAAAGGAGGAGAGAAGAGGCTTTGCTGTTTCTGGTTCCAGGAGGTTCACTCTTCTGAAGATGGGGCATGCAGTAATAGCCGCGAACCACCCATTACAGGCATTTTTATACTGGGACATAGGGAGGCGGAGTGCAGGGCATAATCCAATAGGGAGAGGGAACATGGGAGGGATCGACAGAGAAACAGCCAATGAGAATGGAACAGAGGAGGGATTACAGACGACCAATGGGGGACTGAGGAGTAGGGCTGCTGGGGGCTGTGGGAACTCGCGATTCATGATGCTACAGTTTCCCTTACCTTGATAATGGGGTTGGACACTGCTTGCTTCTCTATTGCAGATAAAAGTTTGGGCACTTCGAGCTGTTAAGTCTCAGAGCTAATCCTATCTCCTTTTCACCTTTGCAAATGCTGCTCAGCCTGCTCACTTCTTGCCACAACTCCCCCACCTGGCAGCACAGCTCCTCCAGGACAGTTAACCACCCACAGGACCTCTGTGGGCTCCTTTCCTGTCTTCCTATCCTGTATCCACCATCTGAGGCTCAGTCTGCATGAAAGCCTCTGTCCTGGTGGGGTCAGCTGCTCCACATCTGCTGAAGACACTGCTCCATGACACGTTCCAGCTGTGTCTGACTGAGACTAGTACAGTGGCACCATTTCTGCAGAGGCCACCTCCTGCACACCCTTCTACACATCCTTCTACACACACTGCTGCCTCTGAGAGCCATGTTCTGGGCCCTCCTGAGCACTGACTGAAGATGCACTGACCTTCCCTAATAAAGGGCCAGCTGTAACAGAGGCTTCGGTCTCCCTGGGTCAATCATCTTGCATAGAAGCTCCTAGAGGTTCCTTGTAATTCCCCTGACCTTGCCCTTGCCTGACAGCAGTGGGTACCCTCAAGTTTGTCAGAGGGTTTCCAGATGTTTCCCAAGGACCTTGGAGCTTCTTTCTAGAAGCAGAATCCAGAATCAACTACAGCATCTGCCAGCTGCCTCTGTTAGCTTCATTCTCACATATTCACCCACAATCACAGACTCCTCAAGTATTAGGATGGTCTCCAGCTCTACCTAATATGCATTAATGGACCCTGAGCCCCTTTCCTAGCCACTGGTCCATACCCTGAGTCTTTCCGGGTGCATGTCTCCTGCTACTTGCCACCCAGTCAAGCTTAAAATATGCTAGCAAATGACACATGCCCACACATGGCCAAAAGATGGTATTTCTGTGGGAAAAATTAATGTACACAGGTCTTTCCGTTGCTGGCACTTTGACTTCTCACGCATACATACATATCCATACATACATCCTTGCCTCTCCAGTTCTTGACACATGGATCTGTAAGTCCTTTCACTTCAGCTTTCATAATTCAGAACACTGGTGAAATCTGTATCTCATTCTATTCTTGTGGGTGGTCCACATGCAATGTGACAATCTTGCAGTTATAAGTCAACATGAGTCATACGTAAAACTTTCTTAATAATCTTTCAATTTAACAAAAGAAATATGCCATGAATCCCAGCTAGAAACTTTTCTTCTGTATATATCTATTTCTTTCTTGTTTTTAAGTAAATGTCTGACAGATCTGGGCTTCCTTGCAATAGCTATCTTTTTGTTTGTTTAGTTTGGTTTTCTCTCTTACAATTACTTCCCCTGATGCCTTACTGACCTTTTGAATTCTCTCCAGTTCAGCAGCTTTGTTTCAGGAAGACAATCCTCCCAGACAAATCCCCCTCCCCCTTTCTCCTTCTAACCAAGTACTGGGTAAATAGATCCATATTATCAGCAGCAATGCACTGCAATTCAGTCACTTTTACCAGGAGCTACCGATTAAGTATAATTTTTCCTCAAGACTTTCCAAGGTGCCACAAGTAAATACTTGAAGTAAATGTCAAGCTGCCGTCTAACTTTCCAGAAGGGAGGAGGGAAGATTTCAAGGACATTGCAAGGACTGTTACCTAATTATACTTCATATGCTGTACTACATAATGGCTGAGTTCTGTAAGTGTATTGGTATTTATCAAGAAGGGGATATAAATTTAATTGTAACTATTCTTACATATTTTCCTCTCACAATTTTTTTCTTCCTGTTATCTTAAGCCTGGTCTACATAAGGGTTGTTTTGAAATGCAACTGTATTTGTAAATGGCATCATTACCATTATTTCCAGACAACATAACTGATGCAGAAAATAAAGTCCTAAAGAACTTATGTAACAGAAGATGTATGCATGGAGGTAACATAGTCCTCTGCCTCTCTAGGATTTTAGCTGTATTTTAAAGAATTAGGGGTATGGCCAAAAATATTTTATTGTTTCATTATAGGTAAAATGGTAAATTCTTTAGAATAAATATATCTTTTGTGGCATCTCAGTGAAAGGCACAGTCCTGAAGACACATCCTGAAGTGTCATTTCATTTCTTAAGGAGAAATACAAGGCAAGAGCTGTTAAAAGAAAAGCCCATCCTTTTCACATTGCTAACTGTATCAAATACATAGGCTCTACTGAAAAAATCATATTCAAACTTGGAGTTTTTCCTGTATTACTCAAGGTGGATTCTCATTTTTTAAAGTGAGAGCAGTTCATTCTTATTCTCAAAATATACCCTTCCTTTGTGTAATCCAAGATTTAGCCCACTGCACTGTCTCAAATAGAGTATAGAGATTCCAGCACTAGTCAATTGAGAGAGATAACTAACTCTAATAAAGTTAGATTAATCCTACTTATTTTAGGAAGGAGTAAACATTCTTCTCTCTTTCCATTTACAAAAGAAAGCACCTAAATAATCCACTCTGATTAGACAACTGACTTTGAGATGGCTAAAGTTTGATGAGATGAATCCTAACTGTAAACCTCCTGCATCTGTTGATTCAGCCGAATCTCTTAAGTTAGAAGCTAAGGACTAAACTAAACTAAAATACTGTTTAAGCTGCCATTACATTACATAGAAGAAGCTGACTTTTCAGCCATATCCTCTTACAGGAAAACTTTAATTTTCCATTAAATTCTGCTCTGTCGTTATCTTCTTTGTATAATGAGAAGGATACAGAGACAATGTGACCTGAAATGCTATTACATTTCCCATTCTGTGGCATTTCACACTAACACCATTGCAAAACACAAAACAGAATTTTATTTTTTAGACTTTTTCAAAACACTATACAGATTTAGACCTTAGAATTTTATAGTAGCAAATACTGGATTTATTTTTGGGATTTTGACATTTTTTATTTTCTAGAAGATTGCAATATGTTGATAAAACCCTGTTCCATAATTTTATTTAAGTCTAATATCTCAAATACTGTATAAAGCATTTGAACACACAATTAGAATACTATTAATTAAAAAAAAAAAAGTCACTACTTAGTTAATCCATTGTTTTCACAGAAATTCATCCGTTTGTTGCTGTTAGGCATTTACATTTAAATGTGAGGTTATGGCTTAGTTTTTGCACTTATGCAAAAGTTTGCATTAATGTATTTTTGCAAACACATTCCTCTAAGATATGTAAAACTACCGAAAGCCACAGTCTCCTTTTAGTTATCAGTTGTTCCCTGTCAAAATGGAAGGAGGTTGATATTTCATCCTGCACCCAGTTTCACTCCAATATTTAATCAATGACTTGGTTGATGGATGACAGCCCAAAGCTGAGAGAATCTAGAATGATGTTGAAGGTCAGGATTCAATATTTAAGAATTACCTTGATAAATGGGAGAAACAGTGGGAAAAAGCAGAATAAGGGCAAATAAAAACTCAAGATCAACATAACATTTTTCTGGAAAAAGGATTTGGGAATTACCTTTGATCACAAGCTGAAGATAGGATAAGTGCCTGATAGGAGGTGAGGAGCTGAAAGCTTTGTCAATAGAGTAAAGGTAGAAGGAGAACTTGACAGCTGGACATTAAGTTCCAAACAAAAAGACAAATATAGAAAGTGTACAAGACAAATATAGAAAGTGTACTACCAAGAGAAGCAGGAAGAGGTGACCAAGAAGGAATAGAGATACACTGTCTGAGACTGCAGGAATGCGATTAGGAAAGCCAAAACCCACCTCGTACTGAATCTGATGATTGCTTTGAATGGCAACAAGAAGGGTTTCTACAGGTACAGCAGCAGCAAAAGAAAGACTGCAGAATGTGTGGGCTGCTGAAGCAGACAGAGGACCTGGTGACAAGCCATGTAGAAACACCCTGGGTACTCCATACCTTCTCCATGCTGCTCTTTACCAGCAAAATTTGCTCTCCTCAGTCCCAGGTCCCTCTGACTAGTGGGAAAATCTGGAGCAAGGACTTGCCTTGAGGGGAAGAGGATTCTATTAGGGAACATTTAAGAATACTAGACATACACAATTCCATAGGCCCCAATGAGACGTACCCACAAGTGCCTAAGGGACTTGATATTCAAAAAGCAACTGGATATGGTCCTGAGCAATCTGCTCTAGCTCACCCCATCAACCTCAACCACCCTGTGATTCTGTAACTGTATATAAATTCAAATTCTGCATTACGAGTTGGGTGGGTTGTGTTACTTTTCACCTCACACTATACACTGCCCTGCTTCTTCTGAGGGAAAAAATTCTGCATTGTTTCACAAGTGTGTCAGGTTTTTACTTATTAATATTCATTTTGTATTATTTAGACAGCTGCTTGATTATATTGTTGTTACCTAATTTGGGGGAAAGCTTACATGATGACTTAATCTGTTACTTTAGTTTTAGTCCTGAAATTTTTCTACATTTTGGCTTTCTAATTGATTGAAAAAATTAAGAGACCACAGCAAATCAATAGAAAAATTATAGGGTGGTCCTTTTCTTATAAATGCAATTTTTTTGTCTCAGTTTTTGTAATTTTAATTTAATCTAGTGTCCTTAATTATCTATGGCAATATTACACTAGTGCAAGTACAGAAGCAGTGGAATTACCAAAGCAGGTGGACCTATGTTACTGTAAAGGCTATGCTAGTTTGAAAAGGTAGAACTAGGAATATTAGACTAAAGCAAATCCAGGCTAAATATTGCATAAATGTTCTCAAGTGTTTGATTTTTTAGAACTTACTGACTGAAAGAATTGCATAGTAGCTCACTCATGTAGTTTCAGGCAATATTGGGTATTGTCAAAAGTATCAAATTATCAAAAATATGGTTTGGGGAGAGATTTGTCTACATGAGGTCAGGAAATTCTTTTCTGTTTATTAAACAGCCACTACCAGAAATTTTTTCAATTTATAGTTGAAAAACTATACCTATAGTGCCAAAATGCTAAAATATACTTGAGTTTGTTATACTTTATTTATCAAAAGATAGAGCCAGTGTTAGGAAATAATTTCATCCCAGCACTTTAAAACTTCTCCAGTCCATGGAAATATTAATAATTACTTCACATGACACTTCTGTTGTTTCAGAGGACATTATGTTGTGTCAGGATCAAAAGCATGTGCAACTTTAAAGGATTTTATTTAATCTGTGAATTATTACTTTCCTTCCTATGTATTAGAATGAGCTACTTGTCTGTATTCAAAAAGAGAGATATAAATACTGGTTCAATTTAAGTAGTTGAAAAGATTTATAGATTCTAGTAAGATAAATAATATCTGAAAGTTTCCTTCTAAATGGTAGTACAGGTTAATGCTGGTGATAGAACCATTCAAAATTGTTTTATTGTTGTATCTTATTAAAAAAAAAATACAATTTTTGGAATATTTTGGTAGTTCCAGAAAAGATATACTTTGGCTTTATATATTCAGAGGAAAATGAGTTCTTAAACTCATGCTGGTTTACATCCTGCAGGTTCAGCTCTCTACATTAAAACGGCTCTGTGACTCTCCACCCACAGGCATCTTCTACATGTGCTCATTTGGTTCAGATGTTAGCTGCAGTGTTATATTTCATTTGACTTCTCAGAATTTTGACACTTAACCAGGAAAAATTATTGTTTTCAGATGTTGTTCAAAGGATATGATGAAATTATCCTGAAGGGTCTTTTCATTTATAAGTGGGCATCCTCTACCTAAAAATCTGTAGTTAAAATTTGAAAAGTGCTTTGGGTCAATATGGCCTCATTGATCCTCTTTTTCTTTATTTAGAATAACAAATGTCCATGAAAACAGTGTTATTGTCACCTCCTATAGCTTTTACAGGAAAAAAATATTGGTTTTTTTTAAAATGAAGGGGAAAAAAAGCCCTGAACAGTTAATTCATTTCAGATTCTCACTTAACAGGACAAGCTGATCACAAACACTGATAATGTTAGAGAAGTTTAGTCCTAAGACACAGTATACTGATCCTTTTGTAAAGGATTTTAAAACAGTACCAATGCAGCATCTTCAACGCTTAGCCAAGTCTTTTGGTGATTTCTCTTTGAGTCTAAAATATTGAGGTGGTGAGTAATCGGAAGTACATCAGGACAAAGGCATCTCCAACAGCGAAGGGCACATCACAGTATATGGCTCATACATCACAGAACACTGTGGCAGTATGTTCTTACACCCTCTCCTCTCACCTAGGACGACCCTCGTGGTTTGTTTCCATATGGCACAGACAATGACTGTGGTCAATTAAAGAAAGTCACACAACAGTGTTGCTATTTTTTTTTTTTTTCAGTCTTAGCAGAGCATTGTTGATCTCCGTCAGGTCAGATGCCCTGTCAGAGCCCAGTCTTGACACATCAATGACAACACATATCAGAAAAGTCAAAAGCTTTCAACACGTAATAAAAACTGAATTGAAGTCACGCATGCTATCCTCTTGTGGCCTGAGTGGGATTGTAGGCAACCAGTGATTTGTAGGCTCCAGTACTTCCCAAATGTTCAGTTCATCTAGCCCTTGGCAGGGTGTCAAGGACAAAGAATAATCAGTCTTCAGATACCGCTTCTGAAATGCTATGGCTTACACTTCCTTCAGGTGCCTCATTCTTTCCATGTTGTCAGGATCCATTGATGAAAGCTGACTACTTTCAAAGGCCTCTGACAAGTGAAGCATCCTCAATATATGGAGAAAATTATATTGTGCAATCGGTACTCACAGAACATACCCTGAGTGATGGATGAGTTACTGCTCAGCAACATGATGGTGAACGTCTCTTCCAGACTCGAGACAGAGCCTTAGAACAGCTAAAGAGATCTTGGACCCAGGAGGAAAACAATCACCTGGGAAGAGACTTGAGGAGTTTTTAAACCGATTTCAGAGTTCCCATAAATCTAGCTGCTGTCTTATGGATGGCAACAATAGCCTATTCTTACAGCAAATCTGTGCATTTAAAATAGGGAAGACATACTGCAGAAGCATGAAAATGATGTGAAAATCGATTGTACTAATGCAGGGCAGTGCTCACAGAGCAATAGCTATTAAGAAGACATTTCTGTTTTAATACATTTTTTAATCCTTTTTATATAAATACTCTATGCAGTGTAATAAAACATTACCAACAAATAGGGATTTAAGATGTTTCTCTTTATTCCATTCTTTCTTCATTTTTTATTCATAGAAATAGCTACTCTATTCTTTGAAGGCAATTTGAGTAAAAAATCCAGTGATATTGCTCTTAATGCATAAACTTGAATACCAATTCAGAGGCATCTAAAGTTTCTCAAGTAGGAAAGTTTAAATATTGCACACCATGTTTTGCTTGGTTTTGTAATCTGTATTTATTTTTGAACACTGCTTAGCTTCTGGAGTTTTTTAGAGGGTGTGGTTTTGCTATTAAGTTTGACCCATTTTCCAATTTCTCTTTTTAAAAAAAAAAAACCAAACCAAAACCAACAACAAAAAATACAACAACAACAACAACAACTAAAACAACAACAAACAAACAAACAAACAAAAAAACCAACAACCAAACAAAACCCCTATCTAGTGAGTTTCTGTCCTGACAATTCTATTTATGATCAGCATAGTGTTCAGAACAAAAACATATACAGAGATATGTTCAAATATGAGCAAGAACATAGGTGCAGCTGGTGGCCTTTAGGGAACCTAAGTGATTTTAAATGATTTTAAATTTTAAACCTAAATGAGTCTAAAGTCACTGATCTGTAAACCTCTCTTTTGGAAAATAGGATGCTGTTTTGTCAGGAATGCCCATCATGAGGCCAGAGGTGAAAGAATGCAGAAGGTAGCACTGGTCTGCTGCACGAAGGTAAAAGCATTCTCCATGAATGGAGTAGAAAAGAAGTGTATGTTCTTTCCTGCTCTTTTTAATATGTTCATTTTAAAATTAATAGTATAGGGTCACAGAATCATGGAATGGATTGGTTGGGAAGGCACTCTGAAAATCACCTAGTCCAACCCCCTGACATGGTCAGGGACAACTTCCATTAAGCTGTGTTGCTCTCAGCCCCAACCTGACCTTGAACTCTGCTAGGCATGGGGCATCCGCAACTCCTGTGGACAACCTGTTGCAGTGTCTCACCACCCTCACAGAGGAGAACACATGAGAGTGGAGCAGAGGGGCAGAATCACACTCCTTGACACTCTGGCCACCCTTCTTTTGATACATCCCAGTATATGGTTGACTTTTGGGGCTTCAGTTGCGCACTGGTGGGTCTTGCTGAGCTTCTTGTCTGCCAATATCCACAAGTGCTCCTCAGGGTTGCCCTCAATCCATTCTTCATTCAACCTGTATCTATGCTTGGGGTTGCCCTGATCCTTATGCAGGAACATTCACTTGGTGTTGTTGAACTTCATGAGGTTCACACAGGCCCACCTCTCAAGCCCATCCGGGTCCCTCTGGACAGCATCCCTTTCCTCCAGTGTGTTGCCTGCACCACACAGCTAGATGTTGTTGGCAAACTTTCTGAGGGTGCACTCAATCCCGCTGTCCATGCCACCAACAAAGATGTTAAACAGCCCTGAGGAATGCCAGTCATCATTGCTCTCTACTTCATGTATTTCGCGTAATTCATATACTCCACGTACTTCATATACACATCCTAAAACTGCTGTGCACAGTTGCCTGGGTAGGGAATGTGTTTTGGAACTTTTATCGTACAAATAAGGGAAGATTCCTCTTCCTCCTTCCCCACTTTCTCTCCATACATATGTTTTATGCATGTTCAGGGAGCACAAAAAAGGCTGTGTGAAGCCCTAGAGAAAGCAAAGACATGTATCTTAGTATCCTTTAAACTAGGTGAAGAAGCATCCAAGAAACAAGCTGTTTTCTCCCAAGCACCTGATCAGTAAATAAACATATGTGAGCTGTTGTTGTTTTAATGTGGTTGTGCACTATATGTTTGCAAATGCAGGACTAAACCATATGTCAACATTTGCCTTTATGTACTCCTGGAGGCTACCTATGCAGGAATCAGTCAAATAACTTCAAAACGGCTATAAATACGTGCACCTCCCATTACATTTCACGCAGTTATATGCACAGTGGTTGCCTGGTGCATTGGGCTTAATTTACATATCTTGCCTTTCGCAAGCTGAAAATAATTTGGTACACTGTTTAAAGTTTATTATTCCAGTATCATTTGATGTTCTAATTTACTTTGTGTGCCAGCATTTAATTTACTACTAATCTTTTAAAGAATTGAGTAAGGATCATAGTAGCCTCATTTTGTAAAGACTTCTGTAGAGAACTTGGGTGCTAGCTCAGTTTAACGGGAAGTTAGAGTTGCAGTTCATTATAGAACAGTGAGCTCCAGCTCTATTGAATTACTGCCAGGGAATATTTACAGGCTGCAGTCATAGACTTTACCCTTCAATCAATGATGGTCTAAGGGAACACTTCCTGAAGTTTGTTAATGCGTTCTGCTAGCCTGACAAGTGGGTGTAAGCTAATTCTGCCAACTTCAGTACCTTTCTGAGTGCTGCTTTGAGGCCAACAAAACATCCAAGTATTTTTTCTGAATAAACAACTCATCAAAACATATGAGAACAGAAGGTTTCAAACATAGCAAAGCAATTGGCATAGTCTTTTTAGAGGTAATTAGATGCACAATGGTACTTTACTCAAGCCCCTTAGACCAAGGGCCATCTGCATTACAATATTATATCTCTTATAGCCTCTTTATAACACTATTGAGATGTGTATTAATGACTCTCCCTGTGCTGTGTCTGTGAAATGGAAAGGGAGCATTTCAATAGACAAAATGAGTAACATACTGAAAAATTTTGCAGTCAATAGACTATGCTTTTACATTCTGTTCTATATGTCTTTTGCTGTTCTCCTCCTTTTTATTCTAACTTCTTTTTATCATTTTGGATGTTACAATTTTTGGTTCTATTGAGGAACTGTACTTAAAAATAAGGGACCAGAGCTCCCATGAAGCAGCACCATTGTAGGAAAGAACAAAAGTGCATCTTTCTCTAGTCTTTATTCTGTTACATGCCATGGCTTTTTTCTGAGACATAAAGTGTCTTGGACTTCAGGGAGTAAGTGCATCTTATATTTTTCTCTGTATCTTGCAAGTAAATATGAAAAATAAATACTATATTTCTATTTTTTTTTTTTACTGGTGCTGGCTGGTGGGTGGAGTTTCAGCTCTCTGGGTGTTAGGGGAGAAAGCACAAGGGGCAGAAAGCTTCTGCTTATGTCTGCCAGCAGTAAATTACCGTCAACTTGCTCTCCAGTTGCTACAGTAACTTTGCCAAAGACGTATAATAAGACCCAGTTCTTTCCTTTAGTGGCCTATGGAGTTGTACAGCAATGGTGTAACTTCATTATGGGTTGTCTGCGTGAGACAAACTCCATCTCAAGTTGCCACGGCGAGTTTTTGGCAGAGGCAGGCCATGGTGAAGGGACAAAATGCACCATGACAGAGTCAAGTGCCTCCATGTATTGTTAAAGACATTTGAGACTAAGATGGCCGGGAAAGCTGGGTGAGGTTTAGTGTAAATGTCATACCAGCATTTGCTCAAAGCCATGCAGTAGATTGAATATGTCATTATTTTTAGCATTATTGCAGCAAACAATTTGCTAGAATGGGAAATGTAGTAATTTACACTTGGGAAGTTTCTTTCTGTCTGGAGTAAGGCAACCTAACATTAGATAAGCCATTGTATTATTTGCCCCAATTCAATTTTGATTTAGTTCCAGAAACAATTACTGCGATAACTTCAAAGACAAATCCAATAATCAAATAATATATCATATAGAAGAATTTTGGCTTTTAAAAAGGATGCATTAAATCTTTCTGGATAATTGAAATAAGCTGGGCAGATGGTTAAGTATATATTAAAAAAAATGATGTTTTTGACTAGTATTTGTTTAACTAGGCACTGAAGAAAACCAAACACACAAAGCTGTAATAGCAAAGATCTAAAATAGAAGAAATCATTATTGTTCAGACAGATTAAAAAATCACAGATAGTTTTCAACATTCATGTCTAGAATTCATTTATCAAAATTAAATTCTTTTTCTTCTTAATTAAATATATTAAAAAACTGTTCTTTAGTGTTTACTTGGCATAACATCTCTAGTAGCATAAGCAGTACTGGTGAGCAATAGGAATATTTCTGGTATGCATGAGAGCAGAGATCTATATATTGCCCCAAATCAGTACTGTGCAATCTGAGCTAGCCTGCGACTCCTCCTCTGGAATTGTATTGTCCTCACTGTTGATATTTAGGCAAGTAAAATCTCCAATTTTGTGTAGTCTGTGGCATGCTTAAGTTTTATTAGGGCCTGAAATGGGGAATTCTGCTTATATAAATTATCTATTTACCTCTCCATTAAGAACACAGGGAATGGTAGGATGTAATTAGTCCACTTAGGACTCACACTGTGATTTACACTCAGCTTTATAGTTCAGTAACAGTGAAAGGTATGTAAAAAGCAGACTTAACTTAAGAGTATAGAACCAGAAATCAGTTCTGAATATAAGGTGAAAAACAAAGCTTAAGCTTTTCATTTGAATGTGACATTTATTTTCAATATGAGAAGGAGAAAATATCCTTACCGATCCAAATAAAACTAAGAGGAAGAGGTTTATATATGCCATCTCTACTTCAGTCTTATATTGGTAACAAAATTGATTTGACTTCACATGGCAAAATGGTATAAAAAATGACTATGAGAAAACATTCTCTATTAGACACACTAGAACAATTAATAATATATTCTGAGTAAGACAAATGTTACTTTGCACAGGATTTTGTGGAAGGAAATTCTCATTCTGTATAATCATAATTCAGAACTGGTCAGGAGAAGGAAAAAAATTGTTTCATCTACTGCCTGGAAACTAAAAAAAAGTTTATTCATACACAGATGAATGGCAGCAGACTCCTTGTTTTCTTGGATCCTTGTGGACCGTGAAGACTGATCCCTTGTTGCTTTCTTAAGATGGTCTTGAGTGACTGGAGTTCCTGCTCCTCTCTGGAGTCATCTGTATATTAGGAGGTTTGAGACTCATGAAATCAGTCCTTAATTGTTTCAATGAATTGCAGCAGTTGGAAAAGCACATTTTTCCCCCAATTTCTATTAAAGATCTCATGGTGCTAGTTCATTAGTACCCAACAGGAATAACAACCAGTCATTTCTCAGTGGGGATTTCATATCTCATAAAAAATGTATTCTGTTAAAAAAAACCCCAAACAAAACAAAACAACAAAAAAGCTTAGTCTTTATTGCTAGTTCAATTTTTATATCTCTTCTCAAGTACATTCACCTTCACTGTCCCATTCTCTATTCAGATTTCGCCAAAATGAATATCAATCACAACCTTCATTTCTTATTTGCCGTTTTACCTCAGTGTGTATGTCCTGCTTCACTGCTATCCCACCGTAAACCACGTCTGTATATTTTATCTGTTCCTGTCAATGGGCTGAGAGAAAAAAATGACAGGAGAGTGTAAAGTAACAAATTCATTTCCACGTCTGAGGATTTTCAAAAGCACCTACTTGTCTAAGTCACAAGTAATTCAGAGACCAAATCCCACTGCCCTTCACTGTGATTCTGTGTATTTCTCAGTACAAAAGGGTCAGATTTACAAAGGTATTTAAGGGCTTTAAGTTTCATGTAGATGCTTGGTTGGATTTTCTGAAAGTGTCTTGCTAGTCCATTCATTGAAATTAATGTCTCTGAAATCAATAAAAGTTAAGTACACTGACATTTCTAAGGAGAGAAAAATATAGCTGGGTATCTGCATATTTAAGCACCTCACCTTTCTGAGACACATTTGAAGACCTTGCTGAGAAGCTGGGTCATATACATGCTTTTGAAAATGTTAACTTAGTTCACTAGTTCAGATCCATTTCAGGCTATCCTTCAGCAGCTGCTGTTTTGACTATGTAGTGGCCCTAGCAAAGTGTCATCATGGCCTCGGAGAGTATTAGCAAAAGGTTTCTTGTTTAATCTACAGGTTAGGAAATTTCAAACCACTCTGTGAATGGGGAGTGTCCAATGGTTGCAAATATCACTTATTTCTCAGAGAAAGAGTTCTTTTTGAAAACTGCTGAGCCTTAAACTTAGATCACTGTATCATCTCTACACTTCCTGTCTTCACCGTGCCCAGCATGATCAACTTTACACCCATTGCTATTTCCTCAAGACTGCTTTCTTTTTGTGTGCTCCAGGAACAATAAAATATTCTGTCATTGTCTTTTAGACCAGATGCCTTATGTAATCATTAAGCCAAGGAAGGGGGGCTGCACCATGCAACATATAGGATATGGGGGTTAATTTCTTAAGCAATAGTGAGATAGAATAGCAAAGATGCTGCACTGTGAAAGCATAGACAGAACTCTGTGGAAGATTTAGTTGCAAATGAAACGTAAAGGCCTTTTCAGAGTCTTAACTTTCCTTCTAAATAGTTCATCTGTTCATTAGACCTGTATATCCACACTTTGGTATACAGATGAGCAGAGGAATTGCTGGCCACCTCTCAGAACCAAATGTTTTCATCACCAACAGAGCTTCCTCATCCACTGATTTCTGTTGGTCAGCATTCACAGAGTGTGCATTTATAAAACCCTGTGACAGACTCATAAACCTCCAGGATGATAAGGTAGTTAATTTTGCGCAGTAAAGGATTGTTCTCTCTCCACATGGGGGAACAATACTTCATTTCACAAGTGTGGAGGAGACGCCTATGATTCAAATGCACTTCTTTTTATTTAGGGCTTGAACTGAAAGAAGATGGGGAGAGGAACTTAGTATTTTTCTTCTGTTCTTCATGTTTAGTGGGAGACACTTTCCTGTAGAAGGAGTCAGTGATGTACCGCAAGGCAAGAGACTTCCAGGTATACTGCCTATCACATAGTGAGCCACAAGGATCTCTAATCCCCTGTCCTTTTCCTTTTTTGTTTCCCTAGAATTTGTGTTTCCTTTTGTATGCAATAAACAGCAAAAGTGGGGCTTTGTAGTTACTAGATTCCAGCCTGTTTGTATTTTTATGTATTGATATGATCCATTGAGACCTTAGATCATCAGAAAAATTCACAATTGCTAGTAAGTTTGCTGTTAAACATGAAGAATTTTCCAAAGTAATGGAGTAAGTTCTCTTATTGTCTTACTGTGGGGTAAGAATAATGAGTTTAACAAGAAGCCCTCTGTTACTGCCACGGCTCCTACAGTACCTATTGAAAATAAAATGGGTAAAAGCAAAATTAGACTCTAATCTCTCTTTAAATATCTGTGACAACCCTATTATGCACTACCAAAGTCATCTTGCTCCATCTGTTCCACCTTTTTCTTGCATTTCTTCTGCAGTATGCTACGCTTTTTTTGTCCTTTACTGTCATTTTGCCTGACTCAGAATGGAGCTATGGAAGCTAGACAGAACTCCCACAATTATTTGTACCCTGAATTTTAGTTGATTTAATAATGCAGAATATAGGCCTTCATGGTCCTCTTTTTTTTTTCTTTTTTTTTTTTTTTTAACCGAGTCGACAAAGAGAAGAAGTTCAGAAATATTTTTTTCCCCTCCATGTTTTCATGTCTGAATCATGTCATATACTTAATACACTGCCTTATGTTTATGTCCTTTGGGTATCTGTGTCAGCAGTGGACATGAGCAAACTGTGATCCTAGAGGGACTTCGTGGTAAAGCTAGTAAAATTTAGAGTCTGGTAACAGTGACAGTATAGAGCTGGTGGTGTGTTCCACCTGTCTGGGGCAGCAAATAATTTCTAAAATTTGCATGTAAAGTATGGTTAATGAAGAGCATAAAAAATTAGGGGTTCTTAAAGAGAAACATCCTACAAGACAAAAGGTCTTGGAGTGTGTAAAGATTTATTACAAAGCAACACAGAATCTGTAACAGAGAAAGGAATTGCAAAATTCTAGGCAGGAAAATATTCTTTTTATCAATTTAAACTGAAACATAGTCTCTAAATCATCTCTACTCTTTTGAACACAGTAATGAAAACTTTGACTCAAAATTCTCTTCTCAGATGCTTCAAAGTATGTCTATTCTTTTTTACTTAAGTCAGCTGACTCCCTTATGTACACCAGCATAACTGAAGTCAAAATCTTCACACGTTCTTCCAATGTTCTTTCCCCATTATGTTAATCTAGTTTTATTGCTGAATCTGCTAGTTGGTTACTGTTATTTTTACTGAGGTTGTATGTCCTGTTTACTGCTCATGAAATCAAATGGCTCTGTCACTTCTGACTAAACAGGAATATCACCTACTATCATTTCTTCATGCTGAACTGCTTAGGAAAACAGAATTTTAAAATGGCGGAGTTGTACAAGTGTTAATTTTGGTTTGTTTCTGGCATGTTCCCCGCTTAGAGTTTTCTAACCATTTTTTCTTGGCAGCAATAAATGACTTTAAAAAAGAAGGAAACTTTGTCCCTTCCACAAGCTGTTTTCAATGAATTGCTGTTCTTTCTTGACCAGTTTGGGAAATGTTCACTAATTAGAATTTGTGCTCCTTTGTATATCGTTATTATTCATTTGTGAGAATACATCATGTTTAAAGTATACATTATGTGGGCCTTAATTTTCTGAGAATAATTGTATGGAGTAGAACCAAACATTTCGTCATTAACATTCAGCACCAGAGCTCTGGAAAGATAGGCAGCAAAGAAAACAGAAATATGAAGACAGTAGATGAAAAGAGTTGTGAAGGGTGGCAGGGCATGATTCATTAGCTATCATATATCAAATTACTTTTTTGGTGCATCCTAACTAAAGCATGCTGGAAAATGCAGTGTCATGTAACCATCTCTAATTATGTCTGAAAAGGTTTGATCATTTTTCAGCAAAATACAGTAATGACCTTTCATATACGTGCACACATATTCTGAGGAATGGAATGAGAAAAGAAAAAATTCTAAAGACAAACGAGAGTACCAGCAACTGAGAATAACTTCTTAGCTCATTTAAGATAGCAAAACTCCATTGTCTATTGCCCCATATGCATTCAAAGAAGAAATTGCAAATACGAATTAAGGATTAGATGTAGTATCAAGATAGCTTGAACATTGAATAAAAAGAAAAACAAAATCAGAAAGGGAAGATTCATTTGGGAAAAGGCTAGAAAGCTAGGGTAAGACAAAGTCATGTAGCTTCTTGATTTTTAATAGCTTTTTCTACAGCAGGGAATAACATATCCCCACAGTGTTAGAGAATAATAGTGAAATATAACATTTAAATTGCTGGCATTCTGTGAATATAAAAGGAAAACATATCCTACTGTGAAATATCCAACTTGATTAACAGGTGAAAGCTGTCCATTCAATATTTAAATCACAATAATGTGTCCTGTTCGGAGATGCCACATTTGCTGTTAAGAACTGAGCACCCAATCTGGGGATGAGCATGGTCCAGTAGCACTGGAGGCCTCCACATACCTTTGCAACCAGGCTGAATGCAAAGTTCTTGTACAGTTAATCAAAAAACTTGGTTTTCTCTCACCAAACAGCTTCATAATCTCAGCTTTCAGGGAGCAGCAGTGGCCTCCAGGAAAAGGAGCTGAGATCAGGGAGGACAAGAAAACAGGCAGCAGCAGTGCCCTGACCATCAGGAGTGGCAAATCTGGGTGAGGATCAGGGCTTAAGATGGTGATCAGGGTCAGAAACAGCCCAGTGATCTCACAGCACCAGGTCCAGATGGACGAGGTAAAAACCCAAGTGCGGATGTAGCTGCAATACTGCTGCAATATAGCCCAGGTGGGAGCTGGTGGTATGGCTCAATGGAAAAGGTGGTGTAGGACCTTGTTTTTAGCTTCTTCACAACTCTTCTTACCAGCAATAAAGTTGACCTTGGATTCAATCAGCTAAACTCCTCAACTCAGCCATCTCCTAGAAGGGTGATGCACTCCAGACCCTGGGAATGCTCATAAGGCAGTGCTCAGGAGCACCCTCAACTAATTTATGGAGTCCTTCAGGAAATTGCTTATCCTTTCACAGAGGTTCTGCATCAGAGTTATCAGTGCCATGGGGTTTGTGTATCACACCCTGTCCACACCAGTCCACAAACCAGGTCTGAGAGAAAGAATAGCTAGAAACAAAGCTACAGGGAAGCAACTGGAGCTACTGCATGGCCACAGGAAGTGGCAGCACCACATTAAACTGCACTCAGTACAAGTTTATTTGCAAGTGGAAATCAGCAGTTCTAGATGTTAAATTTAACAGCTGTGTCTATCACACATGGTCACCTAGGCTGGGTGCACAAGGCAGCAAAACTTCAATGGCATATCATGCTAAAATCCAGGCGTGGTCCAGCCCCCTCACAGTGCCGTGTTTCATACTAGACATGAACACTCCTGGTATGAGACATTGTGGTTCCTTTAGTTTGAATCTTTAACTTTTGCCTGCTGCACACAGATCTTTGGAGAATTTATCAATTTACTGGGTCCTTGCTACTCAAATATATGATGAACAAAAGCCTTTACTCATAGTAAAGAAATAATCTTGCTAGCTGGCATCAGCATAATTTTTCACAGTGGCTGGCAGATATTAAAGCTTCCTATATAATCTTCCCAGACATGTAAATTTTATTCCTTGTGAAATATTCACAAATAAAATTTAAAAAAACCTAAACAAACCACCAAACCAAACCAAAAAAAACCAAAAAAAAAAAAAAAAAAACACCCAAAAGAACTCAAAACTTTGTAAAAGGAAATAAGTTATAATTTTTATTTTTATAGGAATTTTCTAGATTTTTAAAGATTTTGGGATGGCTTAAAAAACTATGAAATGTCAGCTACCTAAGTTTCTTCTGCTCATGAGACAAGAATGGGTCTTATTATTAAGATTCATAGGTCTGGTCATTTTGTTCAAATGTCCAGGAGAAAAGTGAAAGGGCAGAACATTGTCAAGATAAAAGACTGTCCCTGAGGTCAGAAAATACTGTGGGTTTATTTGGTTTTTTCCTTTCCTTCTCTCTCATTCTCTACTTGAGCTACGTTACAAAAACATGCAATGCTCCAGAGACAGAACTGTGTGAGTGGGTTGAGGTATCCATTCCTTTTGTTTGTTTGCTCTCTTCTTGCCTCTGAGCAGGGACTTGCTGTGGCTGCTGCAAGGTGTGTGTGCACATTTTGAACTGGTACTTGCCTGTTAAAAATACATTCAACAAGGTGAAACCTGCTGAGCGAGACAAGGGTATGGAGAGAGACAATCATGAAGTCTGAGGTGATTCACTCATTATTACATCCCAAGATCATTTTAGTATTTCTTTTTTCTCACTCACATGAAAATTCCATATTTAAACACTTTGAACCTCTGACTCAGACTGAGGATCAGAAATTCTTACATGTAGTCCTTATTGACCTTAGGGTTCTCATGTTTTCACCCCAGCCAAAACCAGGACAAGGGTCAAGGGGGTTGAGGGGAAAAAAGGTTACACTATTTTAAATTTTACTAAGAAAACTAAAACAAAGAACTGGGGTATTTTTTCAGAGCTTTCAGAGCTGTATTTCCTAACAGCGCACAGTAATAAAAAACTGAAAAAGAGAAAATATTGGCTGTCTAAACTTCATTTTGCATACTATTTGCTTTTGTCATTTTTCATAACTTAGTAAAAAAACAAGATTTATTTTCTCTTATTAGGGGTGTGGGGGAGGGCATTGTGGTTGTCCCTCAACTTTTTAACTGATGAGCTAATATTCAACCAAATTCAAAAGGGGGATTTAAGTCTCAGAGGTAGTTATTAAGTTCCTACAGTTTACCACAGAAAGCCAGAAAGAGGAGTCCAAAGCAAAGGTCCTAAAAAGGTGCACTACTCATCGGATATGAAAAACTTCAGTGAAGAGAAAGTCAACAACAATGCCACAGTGGCTGGTAAAGTTTCAAGTGGTGGACGTATTATAGATAAATAGAATGGTTTGGATTGGAAGAGACCTTAAAAATCACCTAGTTCCAAATCCCCTTGCATGGGCAAGGATGCCACACATTAGATCATGTTGCTCAAAGCCCCATCCAACCAGGTCTTAAATGCTTACAGGCATGGGGCATCCAAAACCTCTCTGGGCGACCTGTGCCAGTGTTTCACCACTCTCACAGGTAAGAATTTCTTCCTGATAGCTAATATTAGTCTACCCTGTTTTATTTTATAGCTATTCCCCCTCGTCCTATCATTACATATCCTTGTCAAAAGTCCCTCTCCAGCTCTCTTTTAGGTACTGGAAGGGAGCTTTCCCTTCCCCAGGCTGAACAACCCCAACCTTCTCAGCCTGTCTTCACAGGAGAGGTGCTCGAGGCCTCTGATCATCTTTGTGGTTTCCTCTGGACCTGCTCAGGCAGGTACATGTCTTTCTTGTGTTGGAGGCCCCAGAGCTGGGTGCAGCACTCCAGGTGGGATCTCACCAGAGAAGAGGAGCAGAATCCCCTCCCTCACTCTGCTGGCCGTGCTGGCCAGGATGTGGTTGGACTTTTGGGCTGCAAGTGCACATTGCTGGGTCATGTCGAGCTTCTTGTCCACCAAAGGTGCAAGGTACCAGCAAACTCAGGAAGTGCAGAGAACCTGAACCCCTACTTGTATGGCTCACTGTCTCATGCATGGGGACCTGGCTGTCACACTGCCCTCCTGGGTGCCTCGCCATGTGTCTGGGCACAGCAATATTGCACAAATCCAGGCACTAATAAAAGCATAATCCAGGAAATAGACATTTTGGCAGCACTAAGAAAGTTGAAATTCAGTGTGCTATTGGCCATCTGTGTTATAGGAGGATTCTCACTGTGCAATACCTGGACATCCCAGCTAAGGGCATAACACAAAGCTGTTAAAAACACTTTACGGCAGATTATGACACTCCTCATTTTAACAAAACCTTTATTTTGAATGACAGTCTTTCCATGGTCATTAACAATTCTTTTTTTTGTTTGTTTGGATTTTCATAAGTGAATTACTGCCACATTGTCAGCTTTTCCAATTTTAATACAGCTTTTATAATTTTTGTTGAAACAGCTATTAAACACAAGCAATTGCACAACAAAATTAACTCAGTAGTAACTTAAAATAAGAAAGTATTTAACTCTTGTAGCCTGGAGAAAAATTTGAAAATGGTACCTGAATCGAAATTTTTCTTTAAAGTATATGCAGACATGCAGACAGGAAATAGAATAATTAAAATTGCATGAAATTATTGTATAGATGCACAGTAATACCTGATTAAAATATACAGATATCCATTAAAATCACATTATATCAATGCAGTATCATCATATTCTGGGGCCTGCCTGATGATTTAGTATTGACAATATTTTTATCAATACAAACAACATTTCCTTTGCTAAAATGCTGTTCCAAAACTGCATCTGGTTTAGATTGACCTCCCTTTATTGATTTACATCTAACAAGGATCCAGCCCAGTATTTTAAAATGTTTGCTTCTAACTTAAGGCACTTTTAGTAATATAAATTGATTACTCATAACTATACAACCAATTGACTCATTCTGTATTTTATATTAATCCACTATTTGTAGGCTGCCAATGAAGTTCATAAAGATCCTGCTCATAGTCCATTAATATTGACTCTCAGATTTAATGAGTTCATTACAATAACCATTACTGTATTATTAAAATGCAGAAGGAAATGTAAGCCTGTTTCATGCAAATAAAGACTGATATAATTAATCAAATGATACTTTTATTATTAGCATTATCATCACCATCCAGCATTTAATAGCCCTGTTTTATGTTTCCGGATAACTTTGTATGAGGCACTGTACAAAACCAATGAGTGTATAGGCGAGGTATAAGCAAGTAGCAGGACATGAATTAGACAGGAACATTTAAGAATACACTGACACATTACAGATTAGTTAAGAAGATATTTGTGTCAGTCCAACAAAACCTAATTAATACATTTGATTTTATATTTTGTTTTAATTTAAGGCTTATTTTGTAAGTAAGATTGCTTTAATCTTATTTTCTGGTAATAGCTGGAGAAAATAAAAGGGTGTCTAAAGGTTTAATCCACATTCTTAGAATCAATTTTACATTCATCCTTTAGTCACACACCCTTTTGTAATCTTTCCTTTTAGTTCTGTATGCTCATTTCTCCAATAGCACTGTGCAGCAGTTCCTCTTTTTACCATAACTCAGCATAGATCCTAGAGATACACAGGAACAGGATTTTGTTGAGTTGATAGAAAATAGACTTTCTTCCAAAACACTCTTTGTTATTTCTTCTATGGTGTTTGATCAAATAGAAAAGCGTACACTTTTCTCAGTTCTTTTAAAGAAAAACGAGAGATGTTCAAGTAGAAATTTTAGTTCAGTATGTTCAGATACTCTGTCAGTGGTTTTGAGCTTTGGCACCAAAACACACAATGATACTTGAGAATCACACAACATGAAAACTGTAAAAGGGAGGCATTTTGGACCTCTGCCCTCTCAGCTTTCTACCTTGGCTATGTCTGCATGGCTGTTTCAGGCTCCATTCTCCCGGTACCTGGGCAACATATTCAGGTTTCTGGAGTCCGGTTTCTGCACTTACATATCTAGTCCAGAGAACCTCTCTGACTCTGAGTCCAGCCTGTAGCCATACTATATACTCCAGATCATAGTGACTGTGTTTCAAATAAGGAACAGTCCCACCTCCATGCTAAGTCACCAACTATTGCTAGAAATAGTTTGGGAGGAAGATATTTGGCACAGACAATGACTGCATCAGGGAGAGTTGCAGTGATTTAGCAATACAGACGCTGAGCTTTCAATACTCAGGAAAATTCCCATGCCGTGTTTACCACTGCATATGAACTCTGCAAGGATCAGGCCCCTAACCACAGCTTTCAAATCCATTACCTTTAAGTACTTACATCTATAGTTGGATCAAGCCCTCAAGTTATTGTAATTACTAAAAGTTTCTTATTTTTCTGCTGTGTGAAACCATTCCAAATTAATAACCTAATAGATAAGTTATTTACACGGCTTGTCAAGGGAGGGCCTGATCCTGCAGGTACAATTTTAACAGGTATTCTGTAGTAAAGTACTTTTGCTGCCAGATGAATTAAGTACCACTTGATGGAATTGCATCTCCCTGGCATCCTATGCCAATAGTAAATTTATTTCATTGTCGGTTAAGAAAAAAATCTGTCCTCTGAGCCAAAAGAAGGCATCTCTCAGGTTTGCTAACAGCTGTGCTAAGCCTTCTTTCTTGGGAATCATTAATTGCTTACCTCCAGGAATGGTGCCTTAGAGAGGCACTTGTAAATGCAGAAAAAAAAAAAAATACTGTGGGAGTCCAAAATATTAAGTCTGTGTTCTAGCTTAGTTTTAATCACTGTAGAGGTAAACTGAGCAGCAAAAATAAGTTTGATGCTGAAAGCAAACTGTTACTTGTAAATACAGACTAATACATTTTTACAAGGCTTCGGACAGGAATCTGTCACATTGCCCTCTGCGAGAAATGAATGGGAATGAAACTGGTGCATTTCTGCTGATGTCACAGTGCAATGGTGACTTGTCAGAAGACCTGTCTTACAGAGTATCAAAAGTATTGAAAGCTTTCTGCTGGATTTACATATTTACTCGGTTGCTCAATAGTTTGTCATGGACTGTTAACTTTTTCAAAAGCACACATACACATCAGCAACACCCATTTGTATTCTCGGGTGCAGCTGGATGTCACACTCCCAGCTGTGCTGGGCAGTCTAAAACTATGGGAATTAAATTTTTGCTGAAGATATTTGCCATCTACTGTATTTTCTTTGCTTCAGGTGAAGCAAAGTAAGACCTGTGCAGTTCCCCGCTGACAGCTACATATGGGAAATCCTGTACTCCTGCATGGAGAATGAACTGTAGCTGCTGTCAGTTCGTCTTCAATGTCACTTTCCTTTCACATTTCTTGTCTTTTCAGGAAGATTCTCATAGAAGCAATCACCATACTTCAAATATTGAATCTGCATTGTGGCTTCTGAACCTGAGCATCACCTGTAGCCATGCCCCGAAATCATACATGCATGGTGAGATCCAAACACACAGCTGCCCAGGAACGTGGCTGAGTCACCATCCCTGGAGTTATTTAACAGAGATATAGATAAGCCACTTAGGAGCATGGTTTAGTGGTGAACTTGACAGTGCCAGGCTAACAGTTGGACTCGATCAAATTAAAGTTGTTTTCCAGCTTAAATGATTCTATGATTCCATGCTTAGTTTCTGTAAGCCAAACTAGTAAACCAATTCAAAAACTGTTAGCTGATATGCCTTTATAAATTTTATCTATGACTTCAGAAAAAAGTTGTCAAACTTGTGACTAATAGAGATTAGGACTGGATATTTTAGAAGTTATTTAAGAATACTTGATGGATCTGACACAAGACCAGGGAATTTTTCACAGACCATTCAAAATCCTCTGACCCACATCATTATTCTCCCAGGGACAGCTACAAGTTTCTTGAACTGAAAATGAAATCAGCTTGGGGATAAGCACATTGGAATTGAGTAGCAAAAGTAAAATATACTGGTAATCCTGGAATTATTTACTCTCCAGTATTTGAGTAAAGATAGGAACTTTAACTCAGTCTCAACATATTCTACGCTGCTACTTAGAATTCTCTGCCTCTAAAATAGTGTCAACTACTATATTACTGATATTCAAGAGGAAAGGAATAGCACTTTTAAAATATTACTACTGTCAATCTCCATATTGTACCGAAGGCACAGTAAATGCACTTAGATAGGTGTACATAAGTATGTCTATTGCTAGGATAAATAGTTTAGATTGTTTCTATATGTGCCAAAACTGTGTTAAACTATGGTAATAAAATATGAGACAACTTCACAAACTTGTTTAAATGTATTTTCAGAGGGCAGTCTGCCTGACTTGACTAAACTTTTAAGACTACATTACCACTCTGGCTGTAACTTTTCTTCTATCCACTATGACCATGGCAAGCAATACTTTAAATGGTGTAATAAATACTTTGCTAAAATTATTATCCGAAATGTATTCTGGTATATCTAATAATGTTGGATTGCCATATGTGTTGTTATTATTTCCTATTAATTGATTTTTCTGATAATAGGTTATTTTAAATGCAAGAGCCAGTTTTACTTCACTCTTTGAGAAGAGTGTGGCCAGCAGGTTGAGGGAGGTGATCCTTGCCATCTACTCAGTCCTAGTGACACCACATCTGGAGTATTGTGTTCATTTCTGGTCTACACAGTCCAAGAAAGACAAGGAGCTACTGGAGAGGGTCCAGCAGATAACCACAAAGATGATGAGGGGTGTGGAGCATCTCTTGTGAGGACACACTGCAGGAGCTGGGCCTGTTTAGTGTGGAGAAGACTGAGAGGGATCTCATAAGTATCTATGAATACCTCAAGGGCAGGTGCCAAGAAGATGGTGCCAGACTCTTCATTGATACCCAGCAACAGGATGAGGAGTAATGGACATGAACACATGAAGTTCCACCTCAACACGAGGAAGGACTTAACACAGAGGGTGGCAGAGCCCTGGAACAGGGTGCCCAGGGAGATTGTGGAGTCTCCCTGTCTGGAGAGGTTCAAAGTCCACCTGCATGCATTACTGTGTCACCCACTCTAGGTGACCCTGCCTTGGCAGAGGGGTTGGACTAGAGGGTCTCCAGAGATCCCTTTCAACCATAACTGTTCTGTGATTCTTTCAGTCACTATGTAATAAGTGAGATGACCCACATTCAATAACTAAAGAAAGATAAGAAACTAATAATATATTTTTTATTAAGGATTGGAATTCACCAGAAATGGTCAGGCTAATTTCAATATTTCCCAAAGGATCTATCTCCAGATTTGATAGTTTTTAGAAAGCTCAGTCTTTTTATTTTTCTCTTTAATATAAATGGTTGCAGTGACATCTTCCATCCTTTTGTGCTTTTCCACATTTTCACCAATTTGAAACGCCTGAAAAATAGAATGGAATTCTTTATTTACAGATAAGAACATACTCACTGCTTGTGATCGATAGTGTTATATCTAGAGATTCAAGCAGCTCAGTTAGAACCATAACAGGCAGTTTATTACCAGTAAATCAATATGATGTCTCTTAGCCATGCATCTCTTTCAAGAATCTGTATAGTATAATGATTATCATTATGAAATAAAGTCCAGTCTCTCTTTTACTATCTTCTGGTTTTGATCTTGTAAAACTGGGAATTGATTTTCCCAAAAATCAATATTATGTTTCCACCATGTGGCAGATACACCACTTAGCAACAGCTACAGGTGCCAGCCCTTGAGTGGGATTGGGAATGAATACATGCTGAGGGAGAAATTGCTCAAAAATTTCAAGATCAACATCTCCAGGCTAAAGAGCTATTTATTTTCTATGCCATGGGTGCAACACAGCAGCCTTCCCTGAGTAAACATGATGTGCATTTCTGATTGATTTTTCTGTTTTCCTCAGCAGATTTAACCATCAGCAAGAAATATCTCTCATTTGTATGCTGGATTTCCACAGATGTGAATAAATCCTGCTCATCTCACATGAGAGAAAGTCAAGGAAAGCAGAAAGCCAGCTGCTGCCCTAAAGATAAGTTGAAGGTTCATCTACTTTGATAATGACAGTCATACAAAATATCAGACATTTATGCTCTCAGCAATCCTTGTCACAACTTTATTCGTTTAGACAGACTTGATACAAGAAGAGATGTAAAGAATCACTTAGTTTTGTACAGGTATTAAAGGGCTATAAGCCTTCATTAGATAGATGAAGACTGATAACAAATCTGATTGTCTTTAGGCTATGCTGTGCCTCTGAGATCTCATCAGTATCTAAATATGTCATAAAGCATGTTTAACAGAAAGAGAAAGTATTGTTTGTTTGGACAACTTGCTTGCTTCATTAAGATACTGTTACTGATTTTTAACAGACACAAGAGAATTTATCATTGCTATCATATTTTTTCCTCTAAAAAGCCAAGATACCAGGTCTTTCATGACACCACCTTTATGAGGAGTTTTAAACAAACTGTTTATGTCTCCTAGAGAGATCTCTTCCAACTGTTTGTGTCTTCAGGCAAGTCCCAACAGGAAAGCACAATTGTACTCCCAGCAGCTATTTTCTGAGCACGAGCAGTGAAGTTTATTCTCAGAATCCAAAGATCAAGAGTTTTCCTACATATGCACTACACAGGGATTTTTCAACACATCTGGAAATTATTTCTTTTCCTTTCTTTCCCTCTTTGTTTTTGGGATTTATTTTTTGTAATGTTTTTCAAAAAAAGCTTCACATTTCTGATAAAATGGCAGTAGCTATAAAACAATAAAAGTCTTTTTTATAGTATTTGAGTATCAAGGCATCATCATATAAAGAATGAAATTAAAACAGTGCCGTGTCTTCCCAGTTTTTCCACTAAGAGTTTGCCTGGTAACAGATTTTCCTGTGGTCCCCAGCTGCCATCCAAATAGCCAACATACTTTGCTCCTGCTACATACTTATTTAGCAGATATGAAAACCTGTTCTGTCATACTGAAACATTTGAATTGTTTCGACATCAGTCTTCAAACAGCATTACCTAGTGTATTGCTTTATGACTCTACACATTTGGGTTGCTATGGAAAGAATGAACTATCCCAATAAATCTCTCTTTATGGGCAGTAAATTCAAACATGATCAAGTTTCTGAGGATGCAAAAGCTTTATTGGCAAAAATCTCATTCTCCATGCTTTTGACCATTATGTCATGCCCCATTACCATCCTCACTGCACAGCTTTATAGTTAGCAGTAAGCTTAATTCAGGACTGCAGTAGTTTGCTAAGATTTTGCCAGGACAAAATTGTTTAGATGAAGGTCTGTAGTTACTGTACTGCATGTTTTAAAATTTCTGTCTTTTGGAAGATTATGTCCTTCTTTTAGGATTCAATGAATTTAAGAATTTCAGAATAGTATTACAATGCATGGTTTTCAGTATTTTCTTTTACCAAAGCTATTATTTAAAATATTATTTCATAAGGTAATAAATCATACCCTAAGGTGAATTGTCATATATTCATGTATTTATTATACCCATTGCTCAATAAGAGTGCTTTTGCCCAAATTCTGCAGTGTATATTTTAAGCTAATGTTCCCAATTTAACAAATCACAGATATGTCTGGGCCTCACAACTTCATTATTTTCATAAACAGCACACAATTATTCCAGGTACAGGCACACTGTTTGTTTCTCAAACAGCAAAAAAAGAAAGAGAAGTCATCTAATACCTGGCATCATCTTTATTTATAGGAAAGCTGCATGTGGCAATCATAACACAGGAGATTAACTGTTCTTCAACACCCAAACATTTTTCATCAGAATTTTAAACCAGAGTCCCTCAGTATGGGGCTAGCTGTATTCTCACTTGAGAGGATCAATGCATAAGGTTTCTGGGAAGACATGGAGATGTCTGTTTTATTAATCAGAGTCTGAGTAACATAATTCCGTGCACATGAAGTTACCTCATTCTAAGTCATTATGAAATGTTTATATTTCACAAAGCTGTCTATATTTGCAAAAGGTAAGGCTAGTATTTTATTTCTATTATTTCATCCATTGCAGACCATGCATTTCAAATAAAGGTAATATATTCCAATAGTCACTGAGTTCAAAGCCAAGACAGATACAGGTAAATTTCCTAAAGAAAACAGAAGATGATTTACATTTCTGTTTGTTTGCTTGTGGTTTGTTTTCATTTTTTTTTCCATTTCCATTTGCTAAATGGAAATTGCTCATATAGTTAGCTTCAATCAGTTCTGAGCTCTGATTTTCTCTCAATTAAAAATGAAATTGTTTCTGCACATTTTCTTGTGATTTCTTAGTCATTTAACTCAACAATCTAATGGTTGAATAAGTTAAATGTGATTTTCAAATGCAGAGTGCTTCAGATAATTCTTTTCTGTGGTTCTAATAGCCTAGCAGCTGTGATAAAGACCTTTCTAATTTATAAAAAAACCCATATATATATATATAGATATAGATATAGATATAGATATAGATATAGATATAGATAAAACCCATATATATATATATAGATATAGATATAGATATAGATATAGATATAGATATAGATATAGATATAGATATAGATATAGATATATATTCTTCCCATTATATAGTGATCATAAGCACAGCATGTTTTTTATTCCAGAGGGTCTGAACCAATACAGCTAAATGTTGATACCTTCCTATCATGATGATCTGACAAGTTTTGCATACTGTCTAAAGCTTCACATAACATTTCAATTTTGACATCTTCACAAGCCTCTGAAACCCACTAAATCTCAGCAGAAAATTACTCTGGACATGGTAGTAGACATGATATAAGTATAGAAGCACACTTGATAGACATACGAATTTATTTCAGAAAGTTAGGAAACAATATTTTGAACAAATATGAGAAGTTGTTGCCTACTGTATATACAAGTGTACCATGTCTGCAGAGAAAATGCATGAAATTTGTGAGTGGGAGATCTCAAAGTCAAAACATTTGTCCAAAGTTTATAAAAAAAAACTAAAGAGAAAAAAACAGTGATTTTTCCTTTATTCAGTATTTTCGTTAACTACAGTGAAAAATCACTGTTGTGATATACAGTAAAACAATCAGAGTTTTACTTTCCACTTCCATTCCACTTGCTAGGTCATGTTATCTCTTCATCAAATAAAACCTTTGTGGAAGTTTAGAGACTTTGACGCAGAATATTTTCTCTGTAGAATGCTACAGGAAGGTACTAATAATGTATGAAAATGTGTCATTATCAATTCAATTTGAAAGTTCTTTCTATGCAATTTCTACTAAGACCTCTCAAATCCATTTAGAATTCTATAATGACTTCACCTCTCTTATTTCCTATGTAGATCTTCTGATAAAAGAAAAGAGAATTTTATAACAGTACCCTTAAATTACAGTCTGGTTTCATCACAAAGTAGAAAGGACTAAGCAGTGTTTATGACTACTCAACAAATAGAATTACCTGTATGTCCACAAGATGCACCTACCTCCATGAGCATGAGACTGGAAGGCTTGAACAAATGTGTGTAAAAATAAATGTACAGGAAAGACTTTGGCTTTGTATACCTGACTGCTGCAATATCTGTGTGCATTCTAGAGAAGTAACTTCCCAAGAGTTTAAAGGCTGTATGAACTTAGGGAAACCTAAGTTAATTAATAAAAACATGGCTGACAAAAACATAGATATGTTTCAGACCTTTTAAAGATTGCAAATATTTTAGTCTGGTACTAGAGATAATCCCTTTCTTGCAGGATTGACATTCCCAAGAACTTTTGCCCTCTCTTGTTGCCACTTAATCCTTTTCTTGGGAAGAAAATAAATGGACAAAACTTACCTTCAAAATGGAGGTAGAATGAGGTGCTGCCTCTATTCTTCCAGACAGCACTCCACTCATCCTTGATGGAACAACGGCTGCCCTTCACGTCTGCCGAAGAGGATTTGACCACACAGGTCTTATCCAGAAGATTCTCACAGTCCTCTCAATGTGAATTATTGAGGGATGGGAGGGAGTAAATTACATATTTCTGTCTTTTTTTTTTTTTTTTTTGCTGAACTATCTAAGAAATTTGTCAATATTTTTTTATTTTATTCAAAGAAAAATAAGCTATAAGTATGACTCTGTGACTTTTGACAGTAATGGCAAAACATTTTAGTATTGAGTGCCAGATATACTTTAAAAGCAAATCTTCTTGATGCCAGACCAAATGTTTCCTGAAATTATATTCGGCAGTCTAAATTTAATGTAAAGCATTCACTTCAAAGAAGACTGAAACTGAGACCCCTCCCTTCTAATGAATCTCATGTTCCTTGACTGAAGACTTACTATTTTTCTCTTCATACATAGAAGTATGTGACAACATACACAGTTTATTGCAGCTGCAGATCAGTCAAGGAACTGAAACTTGCTTCACATCTTACTGTCTTGTACATTCTATCATTTTCTTTTTTTGCCTTTTAGTAAAGAAATATTTTTTTTTCCAATATTATGCAGATTTTCTTTGTTAACATTCTATTTTGACATGAAATGTAAAGAGTTAATAAATCATTAACAGAAACACTGGAATTCCGGGAGAGAATTCAACTGAAAATCACATTTAGGCTTTGAGTTTTTCATATATGTATGAGGTGGGATTTTTTTGTTAGAAATGGTCATTACTACTGTTTACATTGACTGAATGTGTATTTAAGCCAATGGATATCAGTCAACAATTCATGTAATAACTCGATTGCCTAAACAAAGTTGAATATCCTTTTTTGGGGGTTTTTGTTTGTTTCTTTGTTTGTTGGTTTGGTTGGTTTGGTTTAGAGGGTTTTTTGTTCTTTTTTTCTTTTCCTAGGAAAACAGTGAACCATCCTAGTGTCTTCTGTCATTATTAATATCCATCAATTTTTGGATCATTCACAAGTGAGGGAGTTCATAGAGCCTTCTTTGGGAAAAAAAGCCCTCAGACCAAGACTCAACTTCATACCTTTCTACTTATTACAGTTCAGATTTCATATTCCGTTTGAAGAGAGCCATAGAGTGCCCAATGCATCGATAGATGACAATATTGTAATGACACTACTTGAAAGAAAAGGAGAGACTCTCAAGGCTCACAAATGTAAATTATTCAAGAATAAGGTGAAACAAGAAAAGATGAGAGGAATTCACTTTCTTTAAAATTCTAAGTGTTCCAGTACACCAGCCCTGGGCAATTCTTTCAAAGCTGGAAAGAGAGAGGAGATTGGTTTTGCAAAAGAAGACCCAAGGACAAACTTTAGTGTGATTCTGTCAGAGACCAACTAGGAGGGGCGGTTCCAGTAAACAGCTAAAGATTTTTTACAGTAAACCCCCAGATCACATAATTAAATGCATTAGTCGACCAAGGTCTATCTCACTTTAACTAGACTTTCTTCATATGCAATATCTATTGGAAAGACAGGAATATAATTTCCAGGCTGAAAGCAATTAAGATCTAGATAGGTGTGTTGGCCACTGTGCCAGAGTGGTACCTGAGTTTCAATAGTTCTTCTTCCTCTTCTATGTTTACCTCCTAAATATATTCATGAACAATCCCATTCTGCTGGGTGGCTCTTCCAGTTCCTTTCTGCCAACATAACAAGACTTCCTTTTCCATAATTATCATGGCAGCCTGCTCATAACCTTAAACTTTGTGCTATTGCATGCCATCCTATTGTTGCTGCCGAAGTCCCAGAGTTTCCCAATTCTCTCTATAATTTATCTGCACTGACACTACCTTCTGACTGAATGCTTTAATCCATACCAGGACTATACTATACTATACTATACTGTATATACTTAAAGCTTATATTTTCAAAATCACTGTAAAGTCTTGGGGATGTAGTGACAGGACAAGGGGGAATGGCTTCAAACTGAAAAACAAGAAGTTTAGTGCAGATATTAGGAAAAAGATTTTTACTGTGGTGGTGTTGAGACACTTCTCTGGATTGTCCAGAGAAGTCAGGGGTCCTCCATTCCTGAAAGTGTTTAAGCCCGTGTTAGAGGGAGTTCTGAGCGACCTGATCTAGTGGAAGGTGTTCCTGACCATGGCAGGGATTTTGGAACTAGATGATTTTTAAGGTTCCTTCCAACCGAGACCATTCTCTGATTCTATGATATTCCACAATCCATTTAAAACTTCATTACTCTGTTTGCTGAATTTGCCTATTAGTTACCATGTGGGGTGCCAAAGTGTTTTCAAAGGGATTCTGGTTAGTAGACCACATTTATTTCTTTGTTTTATGTATTAAAATGTCTTGGAAAATTTACAGGATTCAAACATTTTTATGTCAGTCTTTCTCCTAAATTAATTCTATGATTTAAATTCTTTTTATTTCTTTCTATCCATTTTAGTTCTTATGTTTTTCATTCCATGTCTGTTTCTCTCTGATTTTACCTGCTAGATGTCAAAGATATTAACACCAAGAAATGAAAAAGACAAGTTCTTAAGTTCAGCACCTGACATCCAAATTTATTATTGAATTTGTTATTTATTATTAAAAATGTATTATAGAATTGAATGAGCGGAGCACATAAGCAGGAATTACCCAGGGGAAGGCATAAGTCATTTTGTGACAGGTTACATGTACTTAATGCAGCTATTCACTTTTTTATTCATGAAAAACTGTGGATTCTACATTAAGTGTTGAACACCTTGATGGCCTTGACTATTTTTGCAATTGAAGGCATCTTCAAATACATTTACCCATATGACATGTGGACCTGTACCCATTTAGAAAGGATTAAAATGAAATGTGGAATGTCAACCCTCATTACAAAGCTGTGCCATATTTTATTTTTAAAAGCAGCTTGAGAGATGCTTACTAATTTTATTTATTAATTATGAAACAAAATCTGAGTGAATGGATGTTGAGAGAGGTTTGCCATGCCCTGTATCATAAGAATGTTAGCATAAAATAACAGCCAGTACATAGAATATTATTTTCAATCACTCTTTATAACATTTTGTCCCTTCAATAAAGCTGTAGTAAATGTATCACTATTATTAACTTACTTTTAGAAATGTAGTTTCCTGCTGTCTGAGACTGTGTTAACCAGTAAGTCCATCATTGAGGTTAAGACTTGAACACATTTGTATGTGGAAATTTGCAATGAAGTTACTCTTTTCAGAAAGAATGGAAAGGCACAAATGCGCCCTGCTTAGTTTTGAAATCGAATTTTCATATCCGCACTGAAGAGGTGGGTCTCAAAATTACCTAATTGCTCGAAGGACAGGAAAATCCTCTAGAAGGGCTGTACATCTTAAGAAATCTTTGGAGGAGACTATTTCAATTCACTGACTGTAGAGTGTCTTTAAGTGTAAGCGCCTTTAAGTTTGCTAAGTTTGCTCCATAGTCAAGCATTTCAGTTTACTATCTAAAGCCTGATAGGATGAATTCATTTAAGACACCTCAGAATGTTTTTTGGGTTGTTTTGTGGGTTAAGGTTTTTTTGTTTGGTTGGTTGTGTTAGGGGTTTTTTAACACATGCATGTATTTTTGTATTGGCCTTGGGTTCACTTAGATAAAAAGAGTCAAGATTTCTGTTGATCAGTATTCATTTTCCATAAGTGAAAAGAACCCTGAATATCACCTTTCTGGAGTCTGCCCAGTGTGACAGTAGATAGCCTTCTCAAAGTGCGAAACTATACAATTGTTTAAAGAACCACCATATCTGATCTGTGCATACTATAGCTCTGCAATCAATTCAGTGCCTTGCTTGCACAATCAAACCATTTTCTTTTTACCTAATAAACTTCAGTTTATGTTACTGAGGCTATCTGAATGTATGCAGGATACTGTAGACAGGAATGCAGTGCCAGTCTGAACTGGGGTTCCATGCGGTGCAACCATACAGAAAGGTCACAGGTTGCCTGATTGCCTGATGCTAATGATCATGCTGTTAGCTTTGTTTGGTTATCTCCAATTGTTACAATAGCTGAAAATCAGAATTTCCAGGTTATGGTCTTGACATTCAACTTCAGTCCTTTAGGAGCTTCATTGCTGGAGGAGATGTAGTTCAACAGAAATATGGTAAACCTCAATTCTGCAGTGTTTCAACAGGAATACAGAAATGTGATGTTCAAAGATGTCCTGTACCTTTCTTTGTCTTCCCTTAATCTTAGAATTTTAAACAATACATTAATGAAGAATCTTCATTTTTTTAACTATAAAATTGCAAATAACTCTTAAATGTGTGGTGATAAATGTATTGTGCCCCTTGCTGACAGTTGTGAGGTAACTGACAATAGTTTCATGTGCATGTTACTGGGAATGTTGGTCCTCATGAGCTTGTGAAGAATTCAGTCATCAAATGCCATTAGAGCACAATTACTGGCTCCTATCTTCTACCAATGTATTTGAGAAACAAATAAATGCATGGCCCCTCCATCTGCCCATATATATATATATATATATTATTCCATGGTATAACTCATTACAGCATTTTAGAAACAACATATACTTTTTTTTATTTTTAAGAGTTGTATAATATTTAACAGTAAATATATTTTCCTAATGTTTTCATTAGGACAAAATTTTTATCTAACACAATCAGCATTTGGGTTTTGGAAGCATGGACTTTAATATGGTGAAGTTGGAAAGCAGAAAGAATGAGAAGGAGAGAGCAGTAGCAACTAAGTTCTTTGCTATGCCAAAGAATCCCCCTCACTGTTCAGTGCTCCTAAATTTAAAATTAGAAGTGTTTCACTGCACCTGAATTACTTTGGCTCAGATAAGTAATTCCCATAGATCGGCTTTAGTGATAATCTTCTAACTTTAAATTTAGACTCACTGAAATGTCTGGTTCCTTCAGAACATAATTTTCCAGGCTGAAGAAGTTGTCCTGTGGAGCTGCAGCTAGCATTAAGGGGAGAGAGATTAGTGATACTATACAGTATATTCAGTTACTCAAACCTTGAGTCATTTTTCATTTTCATTTGAAATGTTTATATACAAAGTTTCATTTTAGGGAATGTCTCATATCACAGTTATTAATGGGAAAAGTGACTGAAAGTTCAAAGAGCTTTACGCAAGCAAAGAGATAATGGAGGCAGGCAAATACAAAATTGTATGTGAACAGAGTCTAGGAAAAACACTCATGATCAAGGCTAAGGAAGAGCCACAGAGCATAAAAACTCATATAATGGAATAAGTTTTAAAAGATTTTTAAGCATCCACCTACTTGAGATGAAGTTAATGGATGTGATATGAGAAGCTAGAAAGGTATCACTGCTTTGCAGGCACATAATAAACTTTGGGGTTATAGATAAAAGATGCTAAGTTCTGTGAAAAGTTGAGTCACTTTTAACTTCTTGAAAATAATCTGATTATATCTAAGATATTCAAAAGCATCTAAGGGACTTAAAAGCCTAAGTGTAGTGTGGAATTGCTTCATCTAATTTTTACTCAAACCTTATTCTAGGTAGACTTAAAGATTGGAAAACTCCTAAACTAAATTAGCTGCCTGAAATCTGCTGTCCAGTCAACGTGAGTCATTTAACTTCCTTCCATAGTCAATGCAGACAGACAATCCAGAACTTTAGTATTGGGTACTTCTGGTTTTTTATTACTGTGAGTCTTTCTCTGTGAACCATCTGTGCCATTCTCAATGGTAAGATTTTATAACCTTTATTCAAAAATACAAATATTTACATAAGGTACAGTGCAGAAGAAAAGAAATCCAAGATTCTGTAAGTCCATACCTCATATCAGTACCCTTATCAGTCTTGTCATCACACAAAAAGGATTGGATGTTTGTGTTATATAAATCTATGTTCTTTCTTGAAAAGCTTTGTCTACCGTCTTCTGTCTAGAAAAAAGCAACCTTTCATACATCAAGGCTCTTCCTGTTGGAACCACCCCCTTCTATAGAGATAGCAAATGAAATGTCAGTTCATTAAATTGGTGTCTAGTTATATTTGTCTTACGTATCACTTCCAGTCCATTTGTCTGTCAGTTTTGCATAAACTGAAATCTTAGTTAATCTAAAACCAGAATACATTTTCACATTTTTCCTCAGGGGTCATGGAATTTCAAAAAGTATTAGCAGACTTAGTTGACATCTTAAAACACCCCAGGGTACTACAGTACCCTTGGGTGAAAAAGAAAAGGAGTACTTTATGTAAACAAACGCATAGAGTTATGAAAAAAAACCCAACAAACCAACAAAAAAGCAACTAATCAAACAAAAACCCCAAACAAACAAACAAAAAGCACAAACAAAAAACCAACCAACCAAACAAACAAACAAACAAAAAGGAGGACAGGAAAAAAAAACAAATGATGGAAGTAGAAGCAAGACAGAAAGATTATTACAAATGTGCTGACCTCTGTGGGAGGAACTGTACTTCAGCTAGTCGGAAAACTAACCCCAAGCAACAGTTTTCATTCCTTTTCAGACAATGAATGCAGCCCTCTCTGCCATGACACTTAAAAAGGGGATGAAATGAGGCATCATGTAGAAAAGTGCAAAGACTATGATGATCTTCCTTCAAAATAAACAAGCAAGCCAGCTTTATATGAACTAGGTTTGAGTTTCCTACACTGTTGGGTACATGCACATTACTGTACAAAAAATACACTCAGGGCTGGGAGAGAGTATTGAAGAGAGAATCTGAGTGGAAAAGTCAGTGTAATTCTGCTTGTAGCCAATTCCGGAAGTGGGACATCAACAGATGAATGTGTTTGGTTTGGGAAGTAGAGAAAAACATAATTTTCAGAAAGCCATGTGGAAAATAAGAACCCTTTAAAAAAGAGTAAGTCAAGCTTCTAATGGCTAAGTTAGACCCAAATCACTAGAAAATTTTTGTGGAAATTTGGCCTTTGTTGTGTCAGATTTTGTTTGTTTATTTGTTTGTTTCATTAGCATATTACTGCTTTCATGAGATGAGCTGCAACATGCATCGTCTGTGCTGAACTTTCTGTGGAAGAAAAGGATGTCAATGCAACTCACACACCAGAAAGAGTAGAACAGAAGTCAGACAGTGGAAAAAAAAAAAAAGCCACACGGAAAAATTCAGGCAATTGTATGTAAACAATAACTTGAAAGAAGGTGCAAAATGGAAATTCTCAGAACATCTAGTGGGAAGTTGAAGCACCAATGCCAGGACTATTAATGTTTGGGGCTCCTTCTGAGTCAATATAGACAGAAAGAGAGGGAAAAAAGCTGCCTAGAGCATGATTAAGCCTGTCAGAGTTGTGACCTATCCTCTGGAGGATCTCCATTCACTGGCGCTCCCCCTGTCCTATCCAGAACCAGACCGAGTGGGAGAGTGATTTTTCTTCATCAGTGTCAGGCAAGTGTTTTGGGATGGAGTGAATCACCCTCTTGGAATGCCTTGTTCTCTCCATTAACTGTAAAGGAAGGTGATTTGGACCAGTTTGAGCTTTGGCAATGACTTCTTAAACACCTGGATTTGCAGTCCTAAAGCACATATTTTCAGCAACTAAATTTAAGTGGAATGAACTTTAGCTCTAAAGTTCTGAACCTTTGTTGCTGAAATCAGTAGGAGGTGTTTTATTGAGTCAGCTGGGTATGTGAATGAGACAGATATGCTTAGTCAGTGATAATGTAATTGTCTTTCAAAAGATAGATAAAAATAAAAGAACATAACAACAAAAAACACCGGAACCTGTCCAAAATTCAAGAGTAATAATAATCTGATAAGGAAGATGAAACAATATGAGCTTCCCATTTGATCACCTGGTCTGCCAGATCAAAAACAAAATGTTTATTAATGAAAATCAGAAAGACGCAATCAAGGAAAGTTAAATTATTCCATTGTATATATTGTATTTTAGTTCCATTGTATATTCTTAGACCCAACTTTGCAGATTAATCTGAAAGGGTTCTGCAATATTTCTGGACTTCTGTAATCTTTTAACAGTACAGTTCTTCATCCCAGACAAAATCAGGATAAAGATGCGTTTAAAAGAAAATTAATAACCTACTTAGGGGTGGAGAAGGTGAAATCTAAGAAACAGGCCTTAAGTGGTTGAAGTTTGCTTTGAGGATATAGTCTGTCACATATTTTACTGAAATGGCATATTTTATTGAAATGGCAGAGGGGCACATACACTAAATAATATCTAGAGGTCCTTTCCAGCCTAACCATTATGTGATTCTGTGATTCCATGAAGGTGATTTGACTATCATCACACAATTTATGGTATTATGGTTTTTGAGGCTATTTTGATAAACTGCTGTACTATGTTGCAAATTACTTTTCAATTGCTTGTGTGAGTTACAGAGTAAGCATCACTAAACTGGGTGTTAATAAATCATGACTGCCCATCACCTAGAAGTGAATGATAGATGACAAAGTATTATCTTATGAAAAAAACCATTATTTTATACCTGCAATTAAAAGGTAACTTAATTACTTTTTATAGTTCATTACTTAAGCCACCAGTTAGAGAATCACCTTCAGAAGTATTCTGCAACTGTTTGATGTGCCCTGTCGAATTTCCAAAAGTCAGGGGCTTTGCCTCAAGAAGACTGTCAAAGAAGTTAGTCATTTCACAAGTAAATAGCTGATTAGATATTGTATTTCTGTCACTGATAACACCTTGTCTCCAACATGTGATTTTATGTTTACTTCTTTTAGCTTTGTGTAAATATCTATAGAACAAGCAATATTGAAAATACATCAATCTCCTTAGATAACTCTTTGTAAGCAACTTGTGAGAAAATGGAGATACCAACAGTAATGTCCTAATTTGTTCCAAATTCATAAAACCAAGGGTGCACAGACATGAACATTAATTTCTATTTCCAGATACTTAGACAGACACAAACTTTTGGATTAATCTGGTGTACCCAGTTCTATTGCCCATCCTAAACCTGCTTTAGTTCCACTTTCATGTCATTTTTACTTCGGTATGTGGTAAAGCATAACAGTATATCATATCCTAACAGATAAAAGTACTTCTCTCCAAGCAGCTCCATAAAACTAAATGACCCTGCTGAGATGTGTCCACTCTTTTGCATAACATTTAGCTGTAAAGGGGAAGCAGAGTTGAAAAGTAAGGCTTGCATTTAAGATTTATAATGGTAACAAGCTCCTCTGGAGCAGCAGTTACAGAAGTTATGAAAATATGTCATAGATATATGTCAATGACTTCATCCTGAAGCTATTAGTTAGTAATTTGTAATAGTAATAACAGTTTTGTCAGAAGCCATACTTAATTACATATATAAACTTCAGTTCAGTTATCGTAAATTAAAATGTATTTCACTCTAATTAGAAATATATGATGTTCTTGATAAGTATTCTTAATCTGGCTCCATTCGGTATCTTTCCTTGTGAGCCTTTTTTCAGCATTATGTTCCTTTATGGTGTTCTGGTATTCGATAAGGACTGATTTTGCTTTTCATAAGTTAAACCACTTTGAGACAAACTGACATTTTTAGCTAGAAGAAAACTGGCATTTCTTCATTAATCAAATAATGATGGATCGAAATATACTGAATGATCATTATTTCATCAAGAGCAAAGGCATGTCCTAATGGACATGAAGTAACCACAGTGGTCAGTGACTGATTTTAGTGTCATTGCAGTCTTATAATTAAAGCTTCAAATTGAGAAGACATATATCTAAGCTCTTAATCAACCCAGTGACAGGAGCTGTAATGATTTGAGGTTGTACCTATGCATTACTTACCCATTGTGCATAATAATGGCAATTCTCTCTCTGTAACTATGTCAGTCAGCATGCTTTGTTTTGAAGATATTGCTTACTTATTTTTCTGATGCCTTTTCTTTCTTTCACTCCACATTCAGTATCTGAATTGTACCGTGGTGATTATCCATCCCCACAGAAAGTCCACTGGAGAAAAGTTTAGTTTATCCTAATGATCAAATACAATTTACAGCTCTACCATAGGGAAGATCAACTAGTTGAGGTCTTTATCAGCTGGTGAGGCAAAAGTCTCCTTCTTGTTGCGGTTACACAGTCTCCATGATCTGTACTCTCCAAGTGGCACCATGCAATTTTGTGTTCCTCATTGCATAATACTTCAAAAGCAAAACACCCACTCCAAAAATTTCCCACATAGGACACTCCGTTAGAATCAGATCTAGAATCATGCCCTTACACTTATGAGGAAACAGCTCCAATTGTAAGGGTATTCTGCAAAAATGTGGGACTTGAAACACCATCTCTTTTTTTTTTTTTTTTTTTTAAGAATTTCTCCTGCTCCATTTGGCATCATGGCAGGCTGGAACTCAAGTAAATGACATCTGAAGGTCTTAATAAAATACATAAGCAAATATATACATTTGCTTTAGGAGGATCCCACAGAATGTGATGGCTCATAAATATAGATACATAGATGAGGCATTAAACTAATGCCTCAGGCACTGTATCTCATCCTTTAGATGAAATCTCACAATACATTTGTAGAAATGGCACATTGGTGCTGAACAGGATGCTTTGCAAAGCTTACTGTGGATGTAGAGCAAGCCCCTTAAAATCCATATTTTTTCACTGTCTTATTCCTGTCAATGAACTTAGAAAACAGAGAAATCAAACAGTGCTGTGTAAAATAATTAGCTTACACTTGACAAATCATGACAGGAAAATTAAAAGATAGAAGTCACATTCAATTTCACTAGCATAACCTGACAACAAGGTAAGGAATTCATTTGGTATGTTTGAAACAGGTTTGCAGACGATGTTGAAAATACAACAGATTTATCTTGTCCTTCTGTGGGGAAGAAATCGTCTTCCAAACTACCCTTATTAAAAAAAGTGTAGAAATACGAAAGAAGGAAAAGGCTTTCTTATTTGTTTGGGATATTGAAAAAAGAATAAGAGTTGGTTAAAAAAAAGGATTTCGTATGCAACAGAAGTACTATCACAGAGAGGTGGGGAGAAGTAGATTTATGATGATGCAATCAAAGCACTTTACAGTCTGAAGGTTAAAGACAAGAAGCAATAATGATGAGAAGTAAAGGGATACAAAACCATTATAAAGGTCATCTGAAAACCTGAGACTGTATCTGGTAGGTTTTTACTTAAAAGATCACATACAATCAAAAATACCCTTTAACCTACCTTTTTAACCTTGTAACCATGAGGTGTAATTAAACAAGGTTAAGTGTGACAGGTCCTAGAATATGTAGCATGTAATAATAAAATCTTAGTAAGAAAATACAAACTGTAGTTTAATAGCCTCTAAATAGTTTGTTTCAGAGAACTGATCTGTAATTATAACTGCCAGGTCATGTTTTCTAAATAAAAAAATGAATAATTATGCCGGTTCCATAGTTGTTGGCGAACACTGATGCCAGCTAATGTGGGTTTAAAGTCTTGTCATGTTATTACAACTGCACAACTGTTATTACTATAACAAAATTGCTAAAATGGAAATTAAATGGATTTGGATATCAAAACAGTTTATTTAGAGATATTCAAATCAATTTAAGTATTACATAACCTCCCTATCTTGCAGACAGGGAGATGGCAAGGTTTGTGAGGAAAGTTGGATAGGTCAAGCTCAGTAGTCCCGGCTGTGCAGTGCACAATCCTAAGATGAATATCCATGAGGATCCCTGGAAGCCACTTTGGTGCTCTCTCCTCTCATCTCTTTCAATCTCCCTCAGGGTTCTCTCTTGGGTGTTTCTGTAGTCTCTCATATATTCATGCAATTTCTATCATCTACCCCTGAAGCCATGCCATCTGCATGTCTCCAAGAGCGCCTTTCAGAACATTTACTGTGTGTCTTGCCGAAAGTCTCTTCCCAAGTGGGCCCCCAGGAGCATCTCCCCCGTGTGTCTGCCCCAAAATTCTCCCTACATTTTTCCTCCAAAACCTCTCACCTGTTTTCCCAAGACCCTGTCTTCTATGTATTTTCCTAAGTATCTCCCCTTAAGCCTCCTCCAATAGATTCTATCCATGTCTCCCCAAGCACCTTTCACTGTGTCTCCCAAAAAAGCATATCACCCATGTCTCTCACCCCTAACAGGTGCTTCTCTTGTGTAAATACGTGTGAGCTGGAGCTCCATAGGCTTCTCTAGCTGGCTGCAGAACTAGCCTTCTCCATCGCTATCCCTCAATGCTGCCAGATATTCCCAGGACAAACCTGGGTGATAAAGCCATCAAACCACCACACATAAGTGAAGACTGAGCATGAAAGAGAACGATGGTGCTGCATGGCTGACCACAGCTTTGTTCCACTGCACAGCCCCAGCAAGGGAAGAAGGGCAATGCCAAGTGACCCATTCAGCACCCAGAGCCATCTAAAGCTGTACAGATCTCACAAGGTGTGTTAGGGGTGTCTGTACAGTACAGGAAGGGTACTGGATTTGTGTGACATGCAGAATACACTCTTACTGTGCATCAGCTGACATAGCCTTTGGTAGCACAGATTCTGTAAGTGTCTGCTCTACCACTGGACTCTTTGTGTACACCAAAATTTGTTTGAGCTACACTCACTGCATAGTACTCCTTAGCTCCGTGTTTTCTGAGCACAGAATAGCATCTGTTTTGAAACAAATACATAAATTCAATGTAGCCTGTTTTCTGCATGCAGTATCTGTGAGCAGACTGGCAATATTTAAACAGGATTTGATTCGTGTTGTTAGGATTATTATTTTTAGATAGAATCTTTTACTGCATGGATCAGCATTCATGTTTAAAATTCATTCCCTAGCATGGGTCAGATAAAATTGCGCATATTGTTCGTGTTTGGATGAACATGGAAGCAATTCTGTAAGAAATCCTCCTGTGTGTCAATCAGTTTGTGAAAATGCTTGTGACTTTGAAATTTGCTTGTGTGTGTGATCCTGCCGGCTACATTTGATTGCCTGAAGATATGCAAGTAGGTTAAGAGAGGCAAACATGGGTAAAGCAGAATAATCTACAAATGTGAATATTCATGCAATCTGAAAATTCTACCCCCATAATTACAATTTCTAAAAAAGATGTTTATTGCATTTCAAGATACATTTTTTTAAATTTAATTATTTATTTATTCATTTATTTACTAGTGGTGGAGAGAAAACTAGATAAGCATCCCTTTTTTTCCTCTTCATATGTCTAGTCACTAATCACGTCTTTGTCCCCCTCCCCTGAATACAACTCTGACCTCAGTAAGTGATGTTGGTTTCTCAGTAACTTTTGCAAATCAGTTTACTTAATTAAATTTCAAAACATAGGCTATTTGGGTGAAATCCAATCTGAGATTAAGACATCTAGATTTAGAGGGTTTATTCTACTGCCTAAACACAGATGTCTATACCATTTCAAACACCCTGTCTAGCCTCTAATGGGTACTTCAGAGGGGCATGATTCTCCAATAGCTCGTGTGTCATATCTGTCAGACCTGTGCAGATGTCTTTGATACTCTAGGGCTTCTGAAATTGCAGTAGAAACTGAAATGAGGCTTATGGGCAGAGCACTAGACTTGAAATATTTTTAGTAGCTTTCCAAGTGAGATTCAGTTACCTAAAAAAAGGCATACAGTGCCATATGAAATAGCATACTCAAAAAACCTGCAAAGAGCTGAGAGATATGATACAGGACCTGCAGAAGCTCACCATATTCAGAGTGGCATCTGGAGACTAGCTAGAACACATAACAATACCACTGAATTAGACAAGAAGAAAAGAGCTGTGGGTGATACACTCAAATGTAGAATCCTGCATAACATTGCTGTTTGCGGGGGTGTGGGTTCTCAAAAAGTAAACTCTGCTCTTATCTGCTCAATCTCACAAGATTTTGTTTTTTCTTTGTAAAAGTTTTATTTTTCTGTAAATGTTTCATATCAATTCTTTGAAATATTTAGACTTCACTCTCATACAATGAACATCTTTTATAAAGAAATATATTTCCAATAAAGGGATATTCTGTCCTACTGCCTTCTGATAAGCTGTGATGGATATCCTCAAGAGAGTACAAAAATTCTTCTGTGCACTTTTAGTACCCGTTTCCAAGCCGTAGCTACATCTAGCAATATGCAAGAAGAGCTCTTCCAAAGAAATTAATAATTTTGTGCTCATGGGATTACAAAGTGGGAATGGCACTGCCTATTTCCTTATTTGCAAATATATAAACATTCAAAGATACTTTTGTCCTTAGGGAGGAAAACAAAGACAACTGGAGACCCGTACCCTTTAAATTCATACACTTAATTATTTATCTGGAAACAGTTTTTCCTTGGACATCAGGCATAGATTTAGTCTCAGGAGGAGTTTGCAAGTTTCATTTCAAACAGTTGCACAGGGAATAAAGTGCATAGTCCTATGCATTTGATGGGGCCTGCTGTTTCCGTGGCAATGAAACTTGTATGAGGTTAATTCTTCCTCACAGTAAGGTTACTTTGATCACCCTCACTGGGAGCTCTGTGGCATGTATTAGCATGTATTCTAGGTAGATTTAGCAATGTAAGGAGTTGTAAAGTAAATGACAGACACCTCTGTGGAAAAGCAATATGATCTGAGATAATAAAGGTTTCATAATCTATAGTGTTCAGGTCAGTCAAGTCTCTAAGTGACCTGGATTCTGTATATTCAATTGATGTAGTTTAACCTCAATAGGTAACTAAGCACCACACACTCTCTCACTCTCCCCTAGTGGGACAGAGGAGAGAATCAGAAGGGTAAAAGTAGGAGAAGTCATGGATTTAGATAAAGACAGTTTAATAACTAAAAAACAACCCTCAAACCAAAGCAAACAAAACCAAAGCAAATGAAACAAAACAAAACAAAACCAATAAAGGGGAACAGAAACAAAATGTGATATAAGAGAACCCAGCTGCCCAGCACCAACAGACCAACACCTAGCCAGTCCCTTGGCAATGTCTGCCACAGCAAACCTCTCTCCACCCCCCAAGTCTTATTGCTGAATGTGATGTCATAGGGTCTGAAATATTCCTTTGGTCAGCTGGGGGCAGCTGTCCTGGCTGTGTCCCCTAACAGCTTGTGCACTCCCAGCCTTTTCACTGGTGGGGAGGTGTGAGAGGCAGAGAAGGCCTTGACTATGTCAGCACTGCTCAGAAATAATGGAAACCTCTGTTTTATTGACAGTTTTCATCACAGATCCAAAACACAGCACCATACAATATATTGCAAAGAAATAAAATGCTATCCTAGCCAAAACCAGTGCAATATTCACCCCTTTTTCCACACAATTTACATCACCTTCATTTCCCACACTACAAAAGAGATCCCTAAGAACCACTGCCTCCCACCCCATCCTTTTGCATATGCATACACAGGTATCATTCCCATAGTTTATGGACCACCCCTGTGAAATGTCCATTAAATGAACATAAAATACAACACTCATACAAATGTCTGTTGAGTTTGTTTAGTCCATGACTTTGGTCTCCATCTATTACGGTGGCCACTCCAGACAGGAGACTTCTGTGTGTTGTGTGGCATTATTGGGCACCAAAACTAGCTCAGGTCAGATCACTGCCCCTCCTGCACTTCTTCTTGTGAGTCTCATCCTCCCTGTCCAGGTGGTTCCTGATACAGTATTTCCTGTAACATGCAATTTAAATCATGGGTTACAACAATTTAAAGGTGTATCCATTACAATATCTGTTCCTGGACCCTTTGCACCAGGCCATAGGGTTTAACATTCCAATTAATTCCTACCCCATCTTCTAGCTTGGTTAGCAGCAAGAATTTCCTGCTGTAATAGCTGTGACATGTGGCAACCACAACAATGGTGACATACATCATCATATAATACTGGCATCAAAAATCAGTGGCATGATACAATTCAAATAATGAGTTATTTTCATTCAAAAGAAGTATGCACACTAGTTGAAGTCTCTTAACTTGTTCCATCTTGAATCTGAGCACAGGCAGAGCATACTATAAAATTAAGAATGGCAAGAGCAATTTCAGAAACTGCAGTCAGAAAGAGATTAAATATATGCTATGTAGGAAGCCAGTAGTCTTTTTCATTAGCAACAGCAGTACATGCTTTTTCTTTCACAGTTCTGTCACATTAGTTGAATGCACTGCATTTTTATTAACATTAAAATGTTGGACAAATTACTACAGATTTTCTGTCCCAAGAGCTGTAGTAGCTGGAAAAGTTTCTTTCATGTGTCAGCTAAGATGGGTACTCCAGTATGGAGACTGAAAATAAGGGAGGGGTCTTTTTGCAGACCTAGATATCTTTGTATAAAACCACTTTACTTTTGATCAAAATCCCTAGTGTAGGATTTTCTATTTGTTTTTGTGCAGAAGGATCATAAGATGCTCAAATGTGATTTCTGGGCAAGGCACACTTCCAGAATCCATTGATAGCTTTGCAGCCCACTCCATTCCTTGTTAGGCTGTTCAGTGAGTAGGCAATGAAAAATCTCCTCTGCAGAGAGATGAATTCCACCAGTAGCCCGGAAAATGTGTTCTCTTCCCTCTGGACTCACAGAAGATTAATGCCCTCCATGGCTTGCCTAGCCTTAAATAACATTGAAAGAAGAATAGCAGGTTCCCTGGTCTGATTTTCCCTAATCCAGAAAATTAAAATCCGTCAGAATATAACTGTCTAAAGAAATTAAATTCAAACTAGTAATATTGTCTTTGCTTACATATCTAGAAAGAGTATCTGAATATTCCATAATCCAAATTGTTAAAAGATATACTGTCACCATGAAAATATATTTTCAGGTGAGAGAGAAAGGATTAATCTTCTTTAAGTCCTCTTATGGATAAAATGCAGATCTATCTTTAAAATGTAGTATATTTTCTATTAGATCAGACTAATAGTACATCTATTCCAGTACTCTGTCTCAGAAAATAGCAATGAGAAAAGCTATTCAAAGAGAGTATATAAGCCTGCTTATTTTCTGCAGCCCACCCCTGTTGTACTTCTCTTATATCTACAAATATTGTACTTGGGATTCTAGAGGGAAAATTCCTTCCCTAGTCCTTTTAGCATCCATTTATGGATCTGCTATCTGGGAATTTGTTCAACCCCTCCTTGAAATTGTTTATTTTGACTGCCACCAAAATCTCCTATTGGAGAATGTTCCAGGAATTTACTGCCCACCATGCAAAAATGTTCCTTCTCTTATGTTTTTAACTGGTCTCCTATTTCTTCCACTGAGTATCCTAGTTTCAGTATTTTGGGACTTGGGGAGTAGTACTACATTCACCTGATCACTTCCTTCCTTCTATTTTCTTCCAACTGGACAGAAATTAATGTTTCTATTATGTCCTACCTCTCCTCTGTCAGCTTTAACCTTCTGTATCTCTAAGCTAAACAACCTGAAATATCACAGACCATTACACAGCAGCTGATTTCAACAGTTCTGGATATTCATGTCAAAGGAATGCAGGGAAAACAACACTTCTTTGAAGAGTAGCCCAAAACTGGATATAGTTCACCAACTGAAACTTTCCTCAATAAGGCAGAAGGATTCACACATCTTGGAGGTTATTCTTTTATTCACACCTTACAATATATTTTTATATCATTATATAAATGACAACCCCACTTAGTTCGTCTATTTTGATGATAAAACACTAATAACTTTTCCCAAGATTTGGTTATTGGAATCATTTTCACTGGTTTTTTGCTGCTTTCTTTCCTTTTTTTTTTTTTTAATAATGGCAGGTTTCTCTAAACAGCGTTTTGAGAAAATCCTTTTTGTCAAAGACCTTGAGATATTTTTCGCTGAGATTCTTCCCAAGGACTCACTCCAGCACTTTCAGAAGTGTGTGCAGATCTGATGATTAATTTAGACCTTCTTATGCTGGGGAGACTAGTTTCCTTAGATATGCAGACTGCCTTGACTTCTGGTGAAAATCCAGGACAGGAGTCCAAATTAACTTTGGTTGTGAAGGCCTGATTTTTGTCCTAGAGCTGTAAGATTTAAGATTGTTCTTCCTTTGACTTTTGTCAAGAATAAACGGTGTACCTTGCCTCCTGATTCATTGTCCTCAAAAAGGGTTTTTACTCTCACTTCTCTTCCTCTCCTGATACATAAACAAAGAATCTATAATCCAATATTTAAGACCAGATGCTGGAACTGAAAAGGAGTTTCCTCCAAGTCCAACCAGACTGGTAGGCTACACATTGACAGCTGTCTCACACAATGGATGAGCATGAACTTCACACCAAGAAATAGGAATCCATAGGCTAAAGATTCTTTCTCACCCCCTTTCCTCCTCCACCCTCAGCAAATCCATGCCTGAGCAGAAGAGACAATCACATTCCCTCCTCTCTGACATTATGGAAAGAAAGGATAGGAGAGCACAAGGCCTACCTTATTTCCATTACTGAGTGTACACCCAGACACACCAGACACAGTGGTGGCAGGATTTCTTGGTTGCTTGAACCAGGTTAAAAACACCAACCTGCCTTGCATCTATTCAGTGCATTCTAGCTGTGATGAGCACAGACGCAGTTTTTTTTTTCCTTTAATGAGAATGTATCACCAGTACAGACAGCATTTGCACAGCTGGCATGAATATCTCTGCACCTGATGCCAGCTTACCTCAATGAGCAGAACAAGCACATCATCATCCCACTTAAAATGAAATCTGCCTAGATAAAAACATTTTAGAACAGTTAAACTTTTAAAAACGCAGCCTAAAAAAGCCAAAAGGCTCTCAGGTGTTACTGGTGCACTTTTATTCATACACTGCCATACCCATGCAGCCTGAAGGTGAAAGTACTTGTTAAGGGGCTTTTCTGAAAATATATTAAGCACGTATGGGAGGTAGACAGAATATCCTGATATATAGACCAAGTCTTAATGCCTTTACTGATATTAAATAGAAGGCAATGCACAGAGTAGAGAAATGCAAAAAATAATCATGAAATAAGGGAAGTGTGGGAAACTAGTTTAACTCAGCCAAGCAGGGAGGCACCAGAAAAGGTATGTTAGGGTCATGGCATGATCAAGTGACATGCTAGGAAAATAATCATTGTAAATGAGTATAGACAGGGCAATATTGCATTTGTCCATACTAGGGGAAATAATGTTATTCATACTGAAACAAGAGACAGACTAGTAAATTTTAGATTTATAAAAGAAACAGGAAAGCCATGCAGGTTTTGAAGCTAATCTGGATTTCAGCATCTAAATTGGAAGTTGCCAATCTGTCACTCCTTAGATTGTCATGCCATGAGGGCTGCTGGGAAAACATGCTAAGATATTTTGCTGTGGCTAGACACAGCTGAATATCCAGAGCACTGGCATAAGGGCATAGGAGTGGTAGAGAAGTAGAAGACATCAAGGGAAGCTACTGAGGCAGTTCTTGAAGTGTGCACCATGGTAGGAAACATATAAGCATGGGTCTTCAGTCACTGCCCTGATTATTCCTCTTGCTTCCTCTGAAACAAACTTGATGCTATGGACTAATAGATTCCATAGGCTAGATCTACTCTCCGGCCTTTTAAGAGATAAAAACATTTTCATGAATATTATCCCATCAAGTTGTCAGATGGTCACACCATTTATGTTTTGAATTAGAACCTGAAAAGCCAAAGTTCAGAGTTTAGATTACTAGTTTGTTCTCTGTGTTCATCACCTTTCTGTGTCTGGATACAAAAGGAACAAATCTACACAATAGACATAGCTATAGAGTTTTGCACATAGCTTTTCCTCTGAAAGCATTGATTTAGGTACATATTACCTGAAATGTATTTTTAATGTATTACTGAATACAGTATTTTTATTACTTTTGATCATCTTGATTTTAGCTGTAGATCAATAATTTCATGATTACAAAATTATAATCGTCAACTGATGTAATGGTTTTATTTTTAGCTTTAAATACTACATGAAGTGGTATTTGTATGCCATTTTCCAAAATACTCTTAAAACATATTTTAAATAAGCTGTTTAATATTTATCAGTGACTTTCAATGGCTTAGTTGATGCAATCTAAATACTTGGTCTATACATTTAGGAGTCCAGTAAAGCAGAAATGTTGTTTTGTCAGATTCTTTTTCCATTAGTGTCATCAGTCACAAGTCAAGTTCAAAATTAGCAAAACATAACAACAAGATTGAATGATACTGTGAGACAGACTTCTCACACCATTTTGTGTTCATTACACATCACATCATGATATACAGCTCTGTAAATTCTACTTATGTTTGTTTTGGCTGACTCTTCATCTCACTGAATTCTTTTTTTAATGCTGCCTGAACATTTTACCAGCCCCTCCTTTACTCTTTTTCTAAATGTACAGAAAACATGTATCTGAAATATCTGTCAAGTCACTGGCATAAACTTCCATCTACAGTTTCTTCTTCTACAGAAGGTTATGTTATGTTATTATGATTCTGTATATTAACTTTGTTTATACATCAGCATCATAATTATTGCTGTTATTATTACTAGTATTATTATTGTTGTTATTATTTTGTCTGTGAAACAAAGAAGGATATATCTGGAGGCTGAAATCAAACCTCTTGCTGATTCTCTCAAATGAAATTTGTGCACTTCTTCCCTTCAGAAATGTGTACTGTCATATGCAATATTCATAATATGGATAGATACTTCGTATGAGAATAATTTAATTGTCTGTGCTGCTCAACCATTGTTTAATGAATTCCTAACAATCTGAGGGCAAGCTGTTGGAGAGCTATTATTAAATTTCGTATTTGCTTTGCAGTTTTCTTCACGACTGCTTCATCTATTTAGGAATATAATGACATTAGCTTTGAAAATTTGTTATTTGCAAAATGCAAAGTTTAAAGTTTCATTGCAAATGCTTGCTGGTCACAAAAACGTTATATAACATTAAGATATGTTTTCATTTAAATCCAAAAATTTAAATGTTCATTTAAATCCAAATTTTCCCATCAGGAAAACTATTGAAACCTGCAGGAAATGTGAAATCGATAGCTTAGCATGCACTAAGAATATTTTAAAAGCTCCAGCAAAATTATTCCAGTGGTGTTAATTTCTGTTCCAATTCTTAAATTACGTAAAAGGGAGACAGGTGTATGAATAAATGGGATATCATTCACTAGACTATTATTTTTATTATTATTATTATTACTATTATTACTATTATTGTTATTATTATTATTTACAAATCTAGCCTTCCATCTTTTATTCATCTCTTCTATAAACTAAATTGACTTTATCTTTTTGATCTCTCTTCCAGTGGAAGTTTTCTGAACACATAAGAATTCTCATTTCCGTTTCTTGGACTGTTTCTTTTTTGCTATGTCATTTCACATCCAAATGAACACTGCAGCAATGAATACTAAATTTTTGAAACCTGTCATCAGTGTCTTACCCTTCAAACAATCATATGTCTTTCAGGTATCTCTGGTCATTTTAGTGCAGTTCTTAACTTTTTCAGCATTTTCCATCCTTACTCGATTAAAACTCCAGGCCACATTAGTATTTGTGTTTAATACATTTATAAATTGACGCAAAGTCTACAAGCTGGTCCCCGGAGTAATTAATACATGTCAGGAGATTAACAGTGGACAAGGGAAGGGTTACAAATGTCATCGATCTGGACTTCTGGAAAGTCTTTGACATGTTCCCCACAAAATCCTTCTCCCTAAGTTGGAGGTGGATTTGCAGAGTGAACTGTTTAGATGCATAAGGAAGTGACAGGACAGTCACACCCAGAGGGTAGTCATCAACGGCTCAGAGTCCCAATGGACATCAGTGGTGTCCCTCAGGGGTCTGTACAGGTACCAGTGTTATTTAATACCTTCATAGACAGAGGGACTGAGGGCATCCTTAGCAAATTTGTAGATGACACCAAGATGAGTGATTCAGCTGCCAAACCTGAAGGACAGGATGCCATCCAGAGGGAACTGGACAAACCTGAAAAGTGGGCCCATGGGAATCTCATGAGGTTCAACAAGGCCAAGTGCAAGGTGCTGCACCTGGATCAGGGCAATCCCCAGTACCAACACAGGCTGGGGGATGAACAGATTGAGACCAGCTCTGATGAGGACTTGGGGTGGATAAGGGGTTGGACATCAACCAACAATGTGCACTTGCATCCCAGAAAGCCAAAGATATTCTGGGATGCATCAAAAGCAGTGTGGGCAGCAGGACAAGGGAGGGGATTCTGCCCCTCTGCTTCCCTCTGGTGAGACCCCACCTGGAGTGCTGCATCCAGCTCTGGGACCCTCAGAACAGGAAGGACATGGACCAGTTGAAACAAGTCCAGAGGAGGGCCAACAAGTTGATTAGAAAGATGGAGCACCTCTCCTATGAGGAAAGGGTCATAGAATTGGTTTTATTTCAGCCTGGTAAAGAGAAGGCTGTGGGGTGACCTAATTGTGGCCTTCCAGTACCTGAAGGGAGCCTACAAGAAAGATGGAGAGAGACTATTTATAAGGACATGTAGTGACAGGACAAGGGGCAATGGCTTCAAACTGAAAGAGAATAGGTTACATGGCATATTAGGAGAAAGTTTTTTGCTGTGAGGGCAATGAGGCACTGGCACAGGTTCCTCAGAAAAGTTGTGGATGCCTCACCCCTGGAAGTGTTTCAGTTCAGGTTGGATGGGGCTCTGAGGAACCTGGTCTAGTGGAGGTGTCCCTGCCCATGGCAGGGGGGTTGGAATTAGAGGATCTTTAAGGGCCCTTCCAAACCAGGCCATTCTATAATTCTATGATTATTCCATCAAATCTTGAATCAGCATTTAAGATGGAGTTTTAATTAATTTTCCCTACACCCCTAGGCCACATTTTCCCTGTTTCAATTTTCCTTTTAATGTAGGCTATTTCTGGTAGACAATCCAGGCATGCTGCCACAAATTATGCTTCCTCACTGCAGTCCGACTTCAGTGGGGAGACACTTTGGATGTATATCAGTTTCCTGTACCTTGATTTCAGAGTCAAATAACTGGGTACACATCCAAGATGCCATCAGGTTTTTCCAGTGATGCTGGAGATGGTGGCACCAGGATTCGGGACATGATCTGTAATACACACCTAAGTTAGCAGGCATAAAGGAGTATTTATTTTTCTTTTCTCTCTTCATTTTCTGCAAGGTTCTGGCTATGTGTGTGCAGGAAAGATGGGATGGAAAACCTAAGTTATGCTATAAGAAAAAAAAAAAAATTACTTTTAATTAGAAGATTAATATTCAATATTTGTCTCTTGTAAAATATATAAACACTTCTGGGAGAAAAACTCAAGCAACTTTTCTTTTACTTAGCAGGTTCTAGGCATGTAGCTCAACAGCAAGAACAGAGAAAAGATCAGACTTATTTATTCTTCTTGGATTCAGAAATTCTGCATTCTCAAAGACTTATCTTCAACAGGCAGGATATCCATTCATCTTCAAGGCTCCACAGCTTTATGACAGACAAAGATGTGATTTAGAGGTTTAAGTCTCTGTGAGCTGAGAGTTTTGCTAACTTTTCGGACTCTTCTTCACTTGGGATGTTTTGCTGAGTGTTCTAAGTTATTATGCAAAATTAATGTTTACCTAATTGTAAGTAAAAATGTTGATGTCAGCACCTAATAACAAAATGCAATTTTTAACTCACAGCTTTACTGGGGTTTCCATTTTAAGAGAGGTTTCAAGCCCAGAAAGACTAGACAGGTTTCTGCTTTTTGGTGAGCCCTAAAACCATCCAAGTATTCAAGTACGTCAGCTGTTAACATCCCTGAATTTAAAATCTCAAGTCAGAAATTACTCCATTTTAGGTGTTGCAACACTGAGCCTTACATCACTTAAGTGGGGGCCTAGATAACCAGACTGTCTGCTCGCTACACAGTCTGATCACTGAGCATGTGCAACAGCATCACTAATACAGAAACTTTTTCCAGAATGCCTGTTTTGCCTTTTCAGGAGCTTGTATAATTTTGACAGATTTTCCTGAATATAGACACTTATATTTCATCTAATTTGTACTTTAGTATTCAGCATTTTTATGAATCAAAGGGAAATAGGTATTTCATTGGCTTTAGGAGCCTAAATACTTATGAGGATCTAGTTCATGCATAACCAATAGCTCATGAATCATAAAATCTGTAAGGTTGGAAAAGACCTTTAAGATCATCAATTCCAACTGCTATCCTAACAGACAAGTCCACCACTAAAGCACAGCACTTTAAGGGAAGAAATCCTCCCTGATATTCAATCTAAACCTCCCCTGGGACAACTTGAGACCATTTCCATTTATCCTATCACTTGTTACTTGGAAGAAGACCAACAACAACTTTGTTAAAAACTCCTTCAGGCAGTTGTAGAGACTAAATCCTCCCTGAGTCTCCTTTTCTTCCATCTAAACAAGCCCAGCTCCCTCAGCCACTCTTCATAAGACTTGTGCTCCAGACCCTTCACCATGAACAGCAGCTTCATCTGGACACACTCCAGCACCTCAACATCTTTCTTGTAGTAAGGGGCCCGAAACCAAACACAGGGTTTGATGTGCCACCTCATAAGATGTGATGGTTGCATTTGACACTAACAAAACTAGCAGCAGTTTGGTACATTCTCCAAAAGACATAAAGGCTTGAGCTGTTGTATGGCCAAAAACTCCTCTAGCAAGCCTCAGAGGAGCAGGGAGACACAGTGAGCATTGATGGGCATGAACTTGGAATGTCAGTCATGGGATTAGCGCAGGAATATCAAATGCTTTTTCCAAGACTCATTTATCATAGAACCAAGAAAGTTGTGGGTACAAGGAATCTCATGTATACCTCTCTAATTGCATGCAATTTGACTACAAACCAACTACTTTATCCATAAATGTGTCAGTCCAAGTGATTCTTCTTTGAGCTCTCCCTGCTAGATTACCTAGCTGCATGGCAGTAATCTCACATTGAGCTGGGATATCGCTCAAGGTTGCTTCTTGAGGCATAGATCTTTTACCAGTGATAGATCTTTGGATGAACCCAATTTGAATTCTTTCTGGAATGCACTCTTGACTCTGAGCAGGGAAGCCTCTCAAGGTCTGAGATATCATACCTGAGAGCAAGAGATCCTTCTTTACTCTAGGTAGAGAGACCTGTTATTTAAAACTGATCCTCAGTAAGTTATTGATGGCATGCTGAATTAATAGAGAGGAAACATTACTAATCATGTGAGTATTCATTATTACTTATTACAGACTTTTCACATATAATCCTTTAGACATAAGTAGCTGACCAAATCTGGGACTAGGTCTGGATCTAGCCACTCTAGACTCCTCTCTGAAAAGGAGTTTAAAAAGCAAGAGGGTCCTTTCAGAAACTTGTGACTCAGCAGGAGGGCCTTCATTGCTTTTTTGCATCTCTGATCTCTGTAAATGATTCTATCTTGATTCTAACTCAATATTCCTTTCTATGTTTCTTTCACATAGTAACTGATAGTGAACCTTGCTATCAAACCTTAAGTCACCCTTTCATGAATTCATATTAAAACCACTTTTTCTGATACCTTTGATGGTGATCCTTTGTGAAATCAAAATCACTCATTCAATAAAAATTGATGTACTCAGTAGGATCCTAAATCAGGACTCACAACACCTGTGCCAAGTACAGAGTGAGCATCACTTCCTTAGTCCTGCTGGACACATTATTTCTGATAGAATCCGGGATGCCTTTGGCCTTCTTGGCCACCTGGGCAAGCTGCTGGCTCATGTTCAGCTGGCTATTGACCAGCACCCACAGGTCCTTTTCTGCCAGGCAGCTTTCCAGCCATTCATCCTGAAGTCTGAAGCACTGCATGGAGTTGTTGTAATCCAAGTGCAAGACCTGGCACTTCACTTTGTTGAACTGCATCCAATGGGCCTCATCCCATTGATCCAGCCTGTCCAGATTGCTCTATAGAGCCTTCCTACCCTCCAGGAGGTCAACACACCTGCCCAACTTGGTGTCCTCTGCAAACTGCCTGAGGATGTACTTAATCCCCTCCTCCTGATCATTGATAAAGATATGAAACACAACTGGCCCCAATATTGAACCCTGGGGAACCCCACTGGTGCCTGGATGCCAACTGGATGTGACTTCATTCACCACCACTCTCTGGGCCTGGCTATTCAGGCAGCTTTTTATGCAGTGAACAGTGAACCCATCCAGGCCATGAATGCTGTGGAAAATGGTGTCAAAGGTTTTACTAAAGTCCAGGGAGACAACACCCACAGGCTTTCCTTCATCCACTAAGCAGGTCACCCTGTCTTAGAAGGAGATCAGGTGATTCAAGCAGGACCTGCCTTTCATAAGCACAATGAGCTGAGCTTCAACTGAGCAAGAATTCAAGTATTTTCAGATTTATTGAACACTTTTTGTTAGCCCTAGTGATATCCTTCCAAGTGCCTCCAGGCTAGAGGAGAATGTAGNTGTTACTTGGAAGAAGACCAACAACAACTTTGTTAAAAACTCCTTCAGGCAGTTGTAGAGACTAAATCCTCCCTGAGTCTCCTTTTCTTCCATCTAAACAAGCCCAGCTCCCTCAGCCACTCTTCATAAGACTTGTGCTCCAGACCCTTCACCATGAACAGCAGCTTCATCTGGACACACTCCAGCACCTCAACATCTTTCTTGTAGTAAGGGGCCCGAAACCAAACACAGGGTTTGATGTGCCACCTCATAAGATGTGATGGTTGCATTTGACACTAACAAAACTAGCAGCAGTTTGGTACATTCTCCAAAAGACATAAAGGCTTGAGCTGTTGTATGGCCAAAAACTCCTCTAGCAAGCCTCAGAGGAGCAGGGAGACACAGTGAGCATTGATGGGCATGAACTTGGAATGTCAGTCATGGGATTAGCGCAGGAATATCAAATGCTTTTTCCAAGACTCATTTATCATAGAACCAAGAAAGTTGTGGGTACAAGGAATCTCATGTATACCTCTCTAATTGCATGCAATTTGACTACAAACCAACTACTTTATCCATAAATGTGTCAGTCCAAGTGATTCTTCTTTGAGCTCTCCCTGCTAGATTACCTAGCTGCATGGCAGTAATCTCACATTGAGCTGGGATATCGCTCAAGGTTGCTTCTTGAGGCATAGATCTTTTACCAGTGATAGATCTTTGGATGAACCCAATTTGAATTCTTTCTGGAATGCACTCTTGACTCTGAGCAGGGAAGCCTCTCAAGGTCTGAGATATCATACCTGAGAGCAAGAGATCCTTCTTTACTCTAGGTAGAGAGACCTGTTATTTAAAACTGATCCTCAGTAAGTTATTGATGGCATGCTGAATTAATAGAGAGGAAACATTACTAATCATGTGAGTATTCATTATTACTTATTACAGACTTTTCACATATAATCCTTTAGACATAAGTAGCTGACCAAATCTGGGACTAGGTCTGGATCTAGCCACTCTAGACTCCTCTCTGAAAAGGAGTTTAAAAAGCAAGAGGGTCCTTTCAGAAACTTGTGACTCAGCAGGAGGGCCTTCATTGCTTTTTTGCATCTCTGATCTCTGTAAATGATTCTATCTTGATTCTAACTCAATATTCCTTTCTATGTTTCTTTCACATAGTAACTGATAGTGAACCTTGCTATCAAACCTTAAGTCACCCTTTCATGAATTCATATTAAAACCACTTTTTCTGATACCTTTGATGGTGATCCTTTGTGAAATCAAAATCACTCATTCAATAAAAATTGATGTACTCAGTAGGATCCTAAATCAGGACTCACAACACCTGTGCCAAGTACAGAGTGAGCATCACTTCCTTAGTCCTGCTGGACACATTATTTCAGATAGAATCCGGGATGCCTTTGGCCTTCTTGGCCACCTGGGCAAGCTGCTGGCTCATGTTCAGCTGGCTATTGACCAGCACCCACAGGTCCTTTTCTGCCAGGCAGCTTTCCAGCCATTCATCCTGAAGTCTGAAGCACTGCATGGAGTTGTTGTAATCCAAGTGCAAGACCTGGCACTTCACTTTGTTGAACTGCATCCAATGGGCCTCATCCCATTGATCCAGCCTGTCCAGATTGCTCTATAGAGCCTTCCTACCCTCCAGGAGGTCAACACACCTGCCCAACTTGGTGTCCTCTGCAAACTGCCTGAGGATGTACTTAATCCCCTCCTCCTGATCATTGATAAAGATATGAAACACAACTGGCCCCAATATTGAACCCTGGGGAACCCCACTGGTGCCTGGATGCCAACTGGATGTGACTTCATTCACCACCACTCTCTGGGCCTGGCTATTCAGGCAGCTTTTTATGCAGTGAACAGTGAACCCATCCAGGCCATGAATGCTGTGGAAAATGGTGTCAAAGGTTTTACTAAAGTCCAGGGAGACAACACCCACAGGCTTTCCTTCATCCACTAAGCAGGTCACCCTGTCTTAGAAGGAGATCAGGTGATTCAAGCAGGACCTGCCTTTCATAAGCACAATGAGCTGAGCTTCAACTGAGCAAGAATTCAAGTATTTTCAGATTTATTGAACACTTTTTGTTAGCCCTAGTGATATCCTTCCAAGTGCCTCCAGGCTAGAGGAGAATGTAGGCAGAGAGAGAGAGGGAAATGCATATTTGAAATATTTTCTATATTTGTGTGTGTGTCCATATGCACTGTCTCCAAGCACTGTTATAGGCCTGTTAAAAATAAAGCAAGCTGGGGTCGTATACACGTGATGAACACATCCACTATTTGCAAGAAATCACTCATATAACTGCATTGTGAAGCTGCTCATGCAGTGTATCAAAAAAAACCTCAGCACAATAAATACTGTGTTGTATTATATCAGGTCAATAAATAAAAAGCAATGAAATATTAAAAAAAAGGTACTTTATTAGAATTACGGTGCTGGTTGCACATTTCAAAGAAACAAAATTATGTATCAGTGCACTCCATAACTAAAAAAACCTCAAAGTTTTACTTTTCTCAAAGAAAACTATTTTGTTTTCAATAATTGACTGACCATTTTTGTATCTACCTATGTCTCTCCCAAAATAAAAATGAGAAATAAAATGCTTCCTAAAACCCTCTGTAAAGGTAGTATTTTTCAACAATCTCTGCTTTATGTTTTTTCTCTTTTTTAGGGTCAATTATGTGAGCAAAAGGAAGACTAGAAACCACAGAAAACTTACTGAGTCCCTTTATGAGCTCCAAACATAAAAAGAATCTCAACCTTATCAGAAAGATCTTTTTCAATCAAAAATATGAGACTCCCAAGAGAACACAAAATTTTCAGCAAGGCACCGGGTTCTCAGCCCTACAGTGATGGGCAGCAAGACTGTTCCAATTTAATACACACTGTGTGTGTATTAAAAAGCTGAACAGATACCACTGCATTTTGTCTAAGTGACATTCAGGAACAGCTCAGCTTTTTCACTCATGCAACCACGGTTCTCATTAAGACAGGTCTATCAGATTCAGAAAGTAGCAGCAGCAACTAGCACAGTGCATGCTGCTCCCACCCACCACCTGCAGTCCAGCTGTCTGTCTGTTCCTCTGTCTGGAAAGTCGCTGGCATGCTGCAGTGCTGAGCTGTCTGTGCCCTTTGGCCCATGACTTAGCCAGCACGTCCAGACTCTCAGAAGACAATATTGGCATTTACAATATATGTCCTGCTGACTGTACCTACTTATGCACAGAACCTCGGCTTTGTGTCACAGCTCTTATTTTAGTCTTGTAGGCCAAGCTTAGCCCTGGTTTAATGACTTGAGCAACTTCAAAGGCGTTGCCTTGATATCAGACATACTTTGCTGAAGGGCTCATACTCACCCTTTTTCTTTCAAACTTCTCCTCTTAAGCTTTCCATCATTATCTGCTTTTCATCCTCATGCCTTCCACGTTCTTAAATTAAACCACCGGCTTTGCCATGTTTCATTTACAGCAGCATGAGATTCTCATTATCTTTGTAGTAGGACTTACCCCATCTTGCATTGCATATTCTTTCCTCTCTGCTCCTCATCTATTGTCTGATGTAAACTCCAGGGTGGGAAGGTCTGGGTTTTAAATCTCTATGAAGTGCTATTTGAAATTAAAGTGATACATACATATTTAATTAGAATATGCATAAAAATAATTACCAATATTCTTAAATGACCTGAATACGAGATGTTCTGCTTTTAGATCTAAACCCCTTTTCTTCTCTAAATATAAGCCCAGACATTTGCATCAATATTTAAAAAGGTTTGGAAGAGAAAGTCTCTAAAAAGAATCTTCCAAATAGAGATGTTTATTCGTAGGAAAGTATTTTATTCCATTGTGACTCACACTTTGAAGCTGAACAAATCCTCCGTGTAACAGAGTAGGAAAGGATAGTGAGTTTATTGCGGGCCATACAACAATCTTGTACCTCAGTGTTCCAGCTGGAATTGTCTGTCTACAAACTTTTATTGTCAGATATAGCAGACTCTGCCTGACTTCAAGACAACCAGAAGCACTGAAGTCTAAGACAAAATGAAATTTCCTTAAAATAAGCCTTGTTGTAAGTTGCTAAATCAGACTCAGCACAGGGATATAGAACCTATAAAACTGCTGAGTGGTATCAGAGCAGAATGATCTCATGATTCTGAGAAAAGAGGAATCACAGATTTGCTTTGTATATAGAAATATTCAGACACATTCTAGTCACCAGAACACAGAGGCACTAAGTGAATAAAAATTTGGATGAGCAAGTCCTCAGATAAGTTGTGAGATTGCTGAATTTAGAACCAGATCTAAAAAAACCCAATATTATTTGCTAAATAGCTCCCTGGAGGTTTTGTGGAATCTTTTCACTTAGTCCCCCTCAAAATTTTCCTGGAATAATGTAGAATTAATGGGAAAGGATTCTAGCCATAAGGAGATTTAGTAAAACATAAGCAAAGAGAAATCAATAAAGATAATGAGTATATTAAGGAAAGAAGCCTAAAACTAGTTAAAATTTTCCTCACAAAAATGAAACTCTCAGAAGAAAGAAGACCATGACCTTTCCCCCACCTCCTCAAATAAAAAGAAAAAAAAAAAAAAGAGAAAAAGAGGAAGACCCCTAATGGGAAACCAGATGAACACAGAAAAGTAATTAAATAAGAAAAGGTCAGAAAAGGGCCCAAAGATGCATACCACAGGTGGATGGATGGCTTCAGTATGTAATCCTGCTCTGCTGCAGTTATGTTCTGCCACTCTGACTCTGAGTGAACAGGGAGAATTAAGGCAGGAAATAATTTGTGTTGGATGTGATTGAAAAGGTGCATTTTCACAGTGGTGTTTTGAGGTGAATGGGCTGAATGATGTTCAGAAGAATGGTTGAGGTGAGCCAGCTTTGCCCAAGGGTTCATCTAGCCCAGTCACCCGTCTCCAGGCAGATCCCAGATGCACGCCTAGGTAAGGCTGAATATATATTTGTATTTCCTTGTAATGTTCTCCTACCTTAGGCTATATATGTCTTTCCAGTAACCCCCTATGGATCTCTCTTCCTAGTATTTGTCCAGTTTCCCCTTGAACCCAGGTAAATTTCTTCCATCCACAATATTTTTTTCTCCTCACTGATTGAAGAAATACTTCTTGGGATTTTTTTCCTTTGTTGGTTGACGTTGTTTGAAACCTAATCCTCATAGCTGCACTTAATAACTTCTGTCTTTTGTTTTGGAAGAGACAAGGAGCACTTACAGTCTACCAGTCTGTGGATACTGAAAAAGCTTCAGCAGAGAATTTCTTTGGCTCTCTGTAGCATTTTGTGAGAGTTCTGTCTTTCCCATGCAAACTATCTCAGGCTATGTTATGGTGTTGTAAACTTCTTGCACCTGCAGGATGTTTGCCTGATTGTTATGGTTTTGACTAGGAAAATATTTAGAAATGGGTGTCTTAGAATTTGACCAGTCCCTTCAAGGGATGGACGGCCAGACGGCCAATTGCCTTGTGTTACTTAACACGCTTCTTGCGAACTAGTATGCAAAAACCCTTAAAAATTATTAAACTTGCTTCCTTTCATCTCTGATCCTAGGATTCTGCATTTTTCTTGTTTCGCCGTTCGGACTCAGCTGCGACACCAGTCCTCTCTCTGCTTCTCATATCTCTAGGTCATCTCCTTTTCCTGCTGAATAGTAATAGTTTATTTATGCCTCCCTCTTGCAGATTTTATTCCATACCTTGATGTCCTTCTCTGTCCCTGCTGTTTTATTGACTAGTCTCTCAGCAATATAAGTTCTTCTTCAACTCTTCCGTTTTCTTTCATTTTCATTGCCGTATATAAAATAATGTTTTCAGCATATTTTCATCTCTGTTCAGTAGACTTTCATCTCCACTGTTGTTCTCTGGATGAAATAATTATGTCGTACACACAACTGAAAAAGAGAAAAGTCAGTCCAAAGTAAGCACTCTTCTTAAGTTTACAAGAGAAGTGAAAGCGGTGTTTGAGGTTTTTTATGTTAAAAAGCTGAGAAAAATTCTTTCAAGTATGCATCATTTTCTCCCCAACTGCATATTTGTCATACTCTCACATAAACTTCCATTAATCACTGCCCAAGACATTAAGCTAATAACTCATGTACCCTGTCACCCTGGAGGTAGGTCACTTACAGCATTCTGGCTAGGCAGCATCTTTCACTAGCTGGTTTGTTGTTCTACAATAGTGTTTCTTGAAGAACTCTTCTTTACAGTACAATAAAGTAAAGAAGTAAACAAGAAGTGAAGAGGTAAACTATAAAGTAAAGAACTAAAGAACAATTCTTTACTCTGTAAGAGAAACATTAGTTCTCCAATTGAAGATTTACTAAGATTTCATCTCCTCATATATTCACACCTTAAAAATATGCAGAAAGGCTTTGGAAAGCCAGGTTCTGTTTGATCAACCCGATCCACTTTTATGACAAGATAGCCCACTCAGTGGATGAGGGATAGGCTCTGGATGCTAGATTACTACGGTCTCCGTAGACCATAGTAAAGTGACATCATTTCCCACAGCATTCTCCTGGAGAAGATGGCAGCCCACAGCTTGGACAGGCACATCCTTTGCTGGTTTAAAACTGCCTGGATGGCCAGGCCCAAGGAATTGCAGTGAATGGGCACATCCAATTGGTGGCCGCTCATGAGAGATGCTCCCCAGAGAACAGTTCTGGGGCTAGTCCTGTTTAACATCTTTATTGATGATCTGGATGAGTTTCACCCTCAGCAAGTTTGCCAACAACACCAAGTTGTGCAGGAGTGTTGATCTGCTGAAGGGTAGGAAGGATTTGCAGAAGGATCTGGACAAGCTGGATCAGTAGGCCAAGGTGAGTTGTATGAGGTTCAACAAGGCTGAGTGCCAGGTCCTTCACTTGGGTCACAAATATGCTACAGGCTTGAGGAAGAGTGGTGGAAAAGGATTCAGGAATGTTGGTTGAGAGCTGGCTGAACATGAACGTGGTTGAGTCACCACCTTTGGAAGTATTTAAAAGACTTGGAGGTATTTAAAAGACATGCATATGTAGTGCTTTGGGACATAGGTTAGTGGTGGACTTGGCAGTTCTGAGTTTACAGTTGTTCTTGATGCTCTTAAAGGTCTTTAGCAACATTGATGACTTTGTGGTTCTATGATTCTGGTGGAGAGGTGAGAATGTGTTTCACTTGTCTGCCAGATCAATTTTGAGCAACAGAAAATGCAGTTAAAATGTACCTTCAGTGTGCCAGGCAACAGCTGCACTGAGACCTGACTGGCTGTCATGCCTCGATACTTGACAAAAAAAAAAATTATTAACGGGGCTGACATTCATCTGAGTAAATCATTGAACTTGAAGTTGCTTTCCCCATTTACAGAAATTGAAACACCCTCCCCAAACCCCAGCACCCAGCCATTTACCAGTCTCAGAAGAAAACTTATCTTCCCAGCCTTCTTTTCACCCATATTGACCTTAGGATTGAACACTGCCAGTTTCATGAGATACTGTAGTTTGTAGCGTATAGTTTATTTACATACCAGGGCACAACTTCAGTGAAAGCTACTTCCTTGCATTCTTTTATTTAATACAAAACACCTTTTTCCTTCTTTAAATGGAGGAAAGTATCTGGCTGGTGATGTTTTAAAGCACCATACTGTATAGTTTTCATTCTGTGAGCCACAATTTCAGTTGTTTTTCTTTTAATTATGGAAGTGTCATTAAATGTGACTTTAAAATATTTTTTAATTCTCTGATCTGGGCCTTTTACTATCTTAGATAAGCTCAATATATCTGAACTGATGGATCAAGGGAATCTATTTAGTTGGTTTAAATATTTAATGCATTTTTTTCCTGAACAACACCACAAGATCCTAGGAAGCAATGCCCCATTTAAAGAGAATATGTAAAAAGGATTGTTATGGATTTTGTGTGATAAACTGATAGTAAAAGTGGAACTTAAAGCTGTTACATATATTCAGAATGTATATGGGGTGGAAAAATAATCCATCAATACCTTCTGATTCCAGTACAGTGTATCTTTTCTAAACAGACAATCACTGACCAGCTCCTGCCTCTCAGATCCCACTTCACAGCTGTACAATAGCACAAACTACTTAATTTGCTCTTCCAAAATGTGTAGTGATTGTGCACAAATATATGTGCCCTTCCATATGTTATTACAGTTGACTATAGTTCTCGGCCTGTAGGGCATCTTTTTGTTATACGTGGCCTCAGACAGTACAACTAAGGTGACTCATCCCCTTTTTTCTCCCTGTTCCCCTAAAATCCCTTTAAAATTACGTATTTACTATAGTAAGTATATATATAGTATTATAGTAAGGAGCCAGACCACATCATGATGATATTCATTTCTCTGAGTAGTGCGTAAGGTAGTATTTAGGTTGATAATTTGTAGATTCCTGTGGTGCTGTACAGAAGGCTCATACTGGCCAAGTCAGAGATCATTAAAACTGCTACTGTGTACTACAGGCATGTGCACGCTGCTACTACAGCTATTACAGCAAGTCCAACTTCTTCAGTCCGTGGATTCAAGGCTGAAAGTGGAACATGATTTTCCATACTGTTTAATTGCAATCCAACTGCCTGCCAAACTTTTGCACAAGCCAGCTAACAACCTTACAAGGAACATCTGGGCACATTTCAGGTGTTAGCACAATACAGGGAATGTTCCCAAAGTGTAGAGCAGTTAAGGCTCTTCTATTCTGAGAAAAAAGGATTTTATTTGGAAAAAATTTGTACATTTATAATTTTCTCTGAGATGTGCTAGATACCTAAGGTGGTTCTGCAGGAATGAGGGTGTGCACAAAAGACAGTGCAAAAGGGCATAAAGCTACTGTGCTGATGAATGCTCAGCAATGCTCGTTAGAAAGGTCAATAGAAATCTGACCTGTCATTTTCAGAGGGGCAAACGCACAAATCAAGGAAGTTAAAGCTAGGGTCATATATAAAACATCAAAGTAAAGAATGACCTGTCTTTGAAGAACATTTGCCTTCCCAATTCTTTCATGAAGCAAAGTGGTAATTGACCTGTTCAAACCACTACAGTTAAGAGACCTGAGCTAAACTAAACACCTTCTACCCATCCTGCCCATTTATGTATGGCTTATACTGTTCTCCAGACAGATTTCTCATAGAAAACTAGTTGTGCATGTATATATTATATCTGAGCGTTGAGCTGCTTAATCACACTATGGACCTGGAGTGTGCAAAAAAACCAAATTCATTAGCTTAACTCATATTTAGACCATAAGTCATTTGATTTTCAGTGATGCTAAGCAGCAGCAGCAGCTTGAAAGAATAATACAGACACCTTCATAATTTTGAAACATTTGGGTTTAAAATTATCTCTTTTTCTTTCTCCCTGCTTTCCTTAAATTCAAATCCTGTCCACCAGCATGAGTGCTCAGATTATTGCCTCTAGCATATGCTCTTCATGCTCCACTCAAAAACACATTGGCAAGTTTATTTCATGGCCAAAGGAGAGTACACAGAGTGAGGTGCAAAGCCAGATCCTGAAAAATTCAGATTCAGAACATAAATCTAGATGTCTGTAGACACAAAGTCAATTCTTGTCTTAAAAATAAACTGTCTGGCTCAAGCTAAGTTTTGAAAAATAACACCAGTATTTCTAAACTCACTATCACCTCTATTTGCTTATGAAATTTAGACAGGACATGAAAACATACAAGAGATGAAGAACACACATGTATCCTTATGTGTACTACTTTCTTAATAGACTATTTGAGTGATTTAAGTAGCCAAAATCTGTCAGTTTTCATGGGTGCTGCTGCCTTGCCAGTATGAACTGCTGGACAGAAAGACTGTAATATTTTTTACAAGAGTTATAGCTGTAGAAATCAAATTCTTTTATTGGCCCAAATACAAGCTTTCTTTAAGAGCAGACAGTTCTGCTTTCCATTTATCTATCTATCTATCTATCTATCTATCTATCTATCTATCTCATCTATCCCTAAGTCTTTTTTTCTTTTTAGTCCCCTCTTTTATTAGCTAACATTCATACTTTTCTGTCACTCATTTAACTAGGAAACATTTTCCTTTTTGTGGTTCCAGTTGGGAGAAATAAGTACATTCCTTTCCTCTTAACTATTCCATCCTGGAGGGGGGTGGGGGAAGGGAGGGAAAGAATAAAAAATGTTTTGCTATACTGTTCCATTCAAGTCAAAAGTCCTTAAGGATGCTGTTGACTTCCCTTGGTTTGACTTCATTCTAGATAACTTTTTCCTTGATCCCTTCCCATCTGCTTTTTGCCCTCTCTGCTTCATCAAACTGCTCTATTACTTTTTAAAGCAATTCATGACCTTGGTTTTTCATCCATTTTCAATTATAGGAATCAGTATTCTCCTCTGCATTGTACTGAGGCTTTCTGTTCAGGGGTTGCCAAGTGACCCTTAGTTTAGCCTAAATCCTTCCAATGCTGGTTTTGTCTTTTGCTTTTTACACTCCTTGATTGTGGGATTCACTTCTATCAGATATTAGAACTGTAAAGTCAGCACAGCTCTTTGGGGAAAAAAAAAAAAGGACTTTTCAATTTAATTTTAAGACTAGCATCTCAATTTCAAGTTCAGAACATTCCTAAGTTTTTGTTTGAGGCATTTTTCATATAAGGTGTTTTGAGATACTTTGTATGGACAGCATTGTAAAAATTCAATTTATAGGTGTATCGTAAGGTGAACTTCATCTCTTATAAAGCCCAAAACACAGATTTTGCTTGATCTACCTCTATAATGACAGATTTCCTACCAATTTTTGCATGCCTCATATAGGCTTGGGCCTTTCACATAAAGCAAACTCATCACAATCCCTTTTTGATTGCATTTAAACGGCGGCAGAGTTAACTTAAGAAGCCAATCAATAGCCTAATGCTTTAACACTTATGGGAGTTTTACATATACAAACATCTGTAAAGACACACAACCCTGTGCTAATATGTAGAGTATTATTGTGTCTTAATTTGTAATTGCTCCTAATTACAGTCTAGTTTAGTGAACACATATTTACAAATGAAGAAAGAATTTCATGTAAACCACTTGTCAGATTGACTAAATCCTCATCTAGCACACACACTTTTCAATATCCGTATAACTCTCTATAATACAACTAAGCTATATTTTTTTGTGTGTGTGTAATAGAACATTTGCTTCACATTTCTAATCAGTGTAATATAATACAAGAAATTCTGTGTATATAAATGAAAAGTGATGCACATGGGAGAAAACAATTCTAACCTCACATACAGAATGATGGGCTCCGAGATAGCTATTGCTACTCAGGAAATACATCTTGGATAATTATATATGTTTCTATGAAAATATCAACTTAATGATTAGTAGCAGTCAAAAAGCAACTCAAATGGTATGACTTAATGGGAAAAAATTCAGAACAAAATAGAGAGCATTGTTATGCCACCGTATAAATCCACTGCGTGCCTTCATCTTGAATACTGTGTGCTGTGTGAATCCCCCATCTTAAAAAAAGAGTATAACAGAATTAGCAAGTGGAAAAAAGGAACAAGGATGATCAAAATGTGGGGTTCATCAGCCTGGAAAATACAACAAAGGACTGCAAAATTATGCACATCATGAAGAAGATGAACTGAATGATTTTTCATTGTCTCTTCTAATATAAGATCCGAAGAATCTTAAATAAAACTAGCACAGGAGGCTAGAGCAAAGAAGTTTTTCATAGCATGGCTAATTAGACTTTGGAACTGTATTGCACCAGACATTGTGTATGCTAGACATTCACAGGAGTTCAATAAGAGAGCAGACAAATCCATGATTGGGGAGAGGAGGGGGAGGGAGGGAGGAAAACCCAACATCAGGAGCTATCAAATATTAAGATACTTTCTCTGGCTCAAAAAATCCTTTAGTAGTAATTGATGGGAGCTGAGGGAATATATTTAAGAAGCTTACCTCTGCTATTCCTATAGTAGGAGACAAGATAATGGACTAAGGTCTTTGGACCTTAACCAAATTATGGATTTTATGTTTTGGTTTTCATCATTTACTTCCCTTTGCCTCAGAATTATCATTTTTGGTATATATTTCTATTAGTGGAGTTTTTTGGTTTGGGGGTTTTTTTGCTAGCACTGCTGTTATGCATTTGCCATTGCAATCTACAAAGTACAATTTGTGCATGGTCCCTTAATATCTAATTTGCACTAAATTTAATTGAGTTAGCCAACTAATTTACTCTATTTATAAACCCCAATTATCATCTCTGTGTAACTTTGATAAATAACATTAAAAATGTTCACTGTTGTTATTTTGTGATATTCTCCTTTAAGTTTATTTGGCCTTCCTGCAATTTGCAAACAAGGATACTAATACAGGAATCTAATTCAAGGTGCAAACATAAACAGTTTAAGCCCAGAGCTGTGAAAATGTTAACCAGTCTCACAAGAATGCTCAAGTTAGCCAAATAGTTAATAAAAAGAAGTAGTTGCTTCCAGCATCCTGCATTTAGCGATCACAGTACTTAAGAAGGGACCCACATTACTTGCAAATTGCAGGAAAACCTATCACATGTCAATGGTTTCTAGACTAACTTCAAAAAGGTGTGTACTGGGCTAGCTGTCTAGATTCCCTTACATCTAATACATCCTTAGGACAGTAATTAAGCTCTTCAACTTTAGACATGTGGATTGTGCAGAGTCATATGACGGAAATGTCTGTTTCTGTCCACAAATGAGAAAGGGATTCTGCATTGGCTCAAAACCGGGTGAGTGTCCAGCACCCCCTCCCGGTGAACTACATGACCCTTTGCAATCTATTGAAGGTACTTCCATTGATGATATAAGGAAAGACTCTGACTTAGGTTATTGTTTTTCGGTCTACAGATTTCAGTCTCTTGGGGTGATTGCAAAAGGCTCAAAAGAACCTGGCAATTATTTTAAATAGCTTGCCAAATTCCAGTTCATCCAGCAGAGCAGGAAGAAAATTTGGTGCAGTTCCTAAAAATGTGCAAAGCCAGTCATCTCTCACTCTCTTTTTCAGGATTATCAACATTGTGATGCCAGCCCAGAGAGGCAGATGGATACAAGAAAATCAAAACAAATTCTTAAAGAACTGGAAAAACCTTGCTTTAGATTGATCTGTGTTTCCTTGTTGTAAGCAGATGTCTCATAACATTTAATGTATGTAAGTAAGTCAATGAAATTACCCTTTTTGGTGATAGAAATAGGCTCAGCATAACTCTTATTTTAAGTGACAGCAGAATATTTTCTGTGAAGACACATTTTTCTTTTCTTCTTTTGTTTTTTTTGGTTATATTTTATTTCTTTAATTGGGGTTTTGGGGTTTTTTGTTTGTTTTGATGATTTGTTTTTGTTTGGTGGGGATGTTTTGTGGTTTGTTTTTTTTTTTCCCCCCGATTGAAAAATTTGCAGTACTGGGCAAAAGGTTACATCTCCAGGGCATCATATTGCTTAATCTGGTTAACTGAAGTCAGGACCTAGACTCACTGAGTAATATCCAATAGTTTTGTTTCCGTGTAATTACCAGAGCTAAGTGGATAGAGAGCATAGCAGAGAGGCCTCTAGAATGTCATATTATTGAAAAAAGCCATTTCTGTACTATCCTTTTTCAGACATTTCCAAATGATTTTGTCATTGTTCCAAATAGAATTAATTGCTATGTTTCTATGAAAACTCTGCTAGTTCTCATGGTTCCTGTGACTTGATAATAATTGCTGTGGAAATGTCTTAGGGCAAACTGTTCTTAGTAACCAAGTGGGAATTTAGTATGCAATGGCATGATACATAATAATGTCTGAAGAATAGTGCTGTGGTGTGAAAGACATAGCAGAATTCTCAGAAAAAAAAAAAAAAGGAAGACAAATTGAAATTCAGAATGGGTTTCTGAGTAGCATACCTTAATACCACACTAAATTTTGGCTATATTATATTCTGATGTGTTGGAGCCTGAACGCTCTTTAAATTTAACAGCAATTTTTAAAGGCCAATGGTTGCATCTGTTTTAGATGAAAAAATATTTTAATTTTCTTTTTCCTCTTTCTAATCCTCTTTTACTGGTATAGCTCTTCTTTTTAAACCTCTTCATTGACAGAACATGACATTCTCCCTGAGCAGGAAGCATCATCAGAATGTGGTTACATCATTTTGAGAGGTCTTTGATGTCAGGAAAATCCAAGCCACCAGCACCATTCCCAGACACAGGGAGGAATTGCATTGCATTGCATTCCATTCACTCCAAGGCAAGGAAAACGATGCAGTGTGTAAGCTTGAATCCACAAGTCAGGGATTTAAGGGCTAGATCCAATAGAAAACAAAAACCTTTCTGAGTTACATAATTTAATAACTAATGTTAGTCACTTACTTTATGCTGTGGTCTGTAGAAAATTAGCTTGTAAATTTATCCTTGGCTTCTTCTATGTAGTGAAAATACATACCCCTAGTGGTATAGTTTCACAACCACAAACCCACCATCTCATGCTTGCCTTAATTTAGTTTCACAGAGATGTAGAAATTTAGAAAGAACAGGAGACAGAGGTGGTAGCTGTCCATTTGGGCCTTTTCCATGGAAGATGACAGTTCATGGACTGTTTTTTGAGCCTGGGCGTCCCCCTTGGCTCATCTACAGCTGGCTAGAGGTTGCTTCCAACATGAGGTCCTAGTCCATGATATGCTGAAATAAAATCTTCATCATCCTTGGCCCATAAGATGTTTAATAATCCCTGGCATAAAGGAAGGAAGGAAGATAGAGATTAAGGACATATTTGTAGAAGGCTTGTCCCCAGATTCCTTAGGGTTTTTGTTGGTTTGTTGTGGGGTTTATTTTAAGTTTTTCCTTCAGTAGTACTATTTTAATAGCATTTTGCTTCATTATTTTAATATTCCTTCCTGCATACAAAATTATTGAGGCGTGTGGTAGGTTGCAGAATTATTGCAAGGAGTTATTCTGATCAGTACTGAATGCTGAAGTTACCTACAACTTCTGATAAGAATACACAAGTGATGATTTCTTTTCCATTGTGAAAGCAGCTGCACTGAAATTACTGATCTCCTTGCCTAACCCAGACTTATTTAGAGAAATAAAATTGTAATCTGTCTCTTCTAATGAGAGAGTAGAATTCTGTCCACATTGTATAGTAATCCTTTTTAAAGCAGGGACACTGTGTATAATTTTTTACATAAATAGAAAAAAGTAATCTTATCTACTGCATATCCCCCTTTCAAGTGTTGTACCGGTTTAGTCAGACTAATGCTGTTGATGGAAATTTCTCCACTCAGATGAGAAGGAAAGATGAGAAGAAGCATTGCAATGGTGATAGAAAATCTTTATATAATGAGACAAATCCCAGAATCTCTAAGGGAGCTCATTCAGCATGGAAACCATTTCATGTTTCTTTCATTATGGGAATGATATTTTAGCTATTAAAAGTACAGAAGTCAGATTGTCCATGAAGTTACTTTAATAGGATGATTCTGAGCGGGTTGCCATTTGGTTTTGAAAGTAAGAGGACAGAAGCTTATTTTTTCAACCATACCATGTTTCAAACAATTCCAATCTATCACAGGCTTTAGAACCTCTGATTGTATAAACCTGTCAAGGCGTCAAGGCATTACAACATAAACAGCACAATCTACCAGAGCTGCAAAGCTATTATTTGGTAGTCTATTTAGTTTCATAGACTTTTTCCAATTCCCTGACACCTTAAACAAAATATGACAGGCATTTATACTATATAGTATACAAGCAAGATCACTTTGTGAAAAAAAACCCTTATCTAGGGGCTTCACCAATGCGGAGAGAAAAGACAAAATAATGGAAACCAGGAGCCACTTTGTGATACTTTGTATTATTTTTTGAAGTACACAAGTAAGGTCATAATTTCTGTGATCTTTGCAAAAATATCTTTGCTGTCCACGCTTTGTTTTACACAGGGAGGGAGGCTGCTTATCAGGGACATATAAAATGACCTATGCTACAATAAAGTTGAGACAAATAGAGTTGCTTGTTCTGAAGAGTAAATTTTTATTTTTTGTTAAAGACTTTTCTTTTATTCTGGGGTTTGATTTTTGCTTTTGTGTCCTGGTTCCTTTTAGCTGTTAGAGAAGATCTTGTTCCAGTGCATAGTCTGAAGTGTAGTGTCATATATACTGACGTGTCATCCTGTGCGAAGAGACAGTACTAGATAATCCTTGGGATGAAAAAGAAAAAAAAAATGACCCTGAAGCTTAAAGCAAAACTATCTTTGGCTCACATATCTATTTTCTATACAGTAATTACCCTATGTAAACTGAGCTCTCCTAACAGAAAGATACCCCGAGGTGAATTTGAAACACAGCATTGTAGTTCATAGAACTGGACCAAATTTCACAAAAATAGACCATTAACAAATCTCCCCGAGTATTAACTTGAATAGCACAGGCTGATCACACAGGAGAGCATGCTGATATGAAGAGAGACAAGTATACTTTCAAGGGACTGAGATTTGAAATATTGATTTAGTCACATTAATTGAATTTTTGCCTTGAGAAGTGATTACAAAAATGTTTCTCCAATATTAATTTGTATCTGCTTTGGATAAGATTAACATTAATTTCTTCACCAGTCCCCATTACTCTTTTATTATTCATTAGCATCTCCCTTTGCATGTGTAAGGGACCTTGATGAAGCATGTTTATTCATAGACTAACCTTTTTAAATAATTCTAACAGCTCTCTAACAGAAACCTTCCTGGCATGCTGAATATCTCGTCTTTGTTTCATTATTCAATCCTTGTGCTCTATCCTCCACTTGAGATGCTGAACATGAATCATACTTCTCTTCCTACTGCTCTCTTCCTCCCACTGAAATGTCCTCTGCAGCCTGATCCCACAGGATAGCTCTGTTCACAAAATACTGCAGCAAATTGTCTCCTCTCCTTCTAGAATCTAGGGCAGTAAAATTTCCACAGAGCTTGAGTGCAATTATCGATTTATGCTGTCCTTAGTTCATCACATATTTGTTATCATGTTTTGAATCATTGTTCATTTATCTCTCATTAGAATATTTGGTGTGAGCTAGTCTGATGAGAGCTCTAGAGGCAACATTTTATTTTTTGCTTTGTATTTACAAACTTGTGACTATTTTTTTGAAGCAGGCAACAGGCACAGAGAAAGGGAAAACATAAGAAAAGGAAAAAATCAATTAATTTCCTCTTTCTTTGCAAAATTTATATACTTATTTCCAGCATTTGCTAGTTTTTAATGAAAATGCATTGCAAAATTCGCTACAAAAAAACCTTATTTTAAAATACATAACACATACATGCATTCACATTTCTGATAAGCCCTCCTTCCACAACAATTATATGTAGTTGCCTCTAGCAAAATGCTGTCAGCCCTTGCATTATCTTTTTGTATTTATCTTCCTATAATACCCAAAGGCCTTAATAAAGAAGGTGTTACAAATGCAAGATCTGATTCCTGCTGTAAAGAGCTTACACATTTTAATTTTCCATCCTAAAAATAAATGAGTGGACTATTTCTTTCCTTTTGCAATTAAGTTTAGGAAGAACTCTGAAAAAAATGCATTGATAGTGCACTCAATTTTCACATATCTGGAAAAATAATCTATTTCATGTAGGAGAAAAAGTATACATTTATGTAAATTGTGTAAATGTAAATTTTTTTATAGTCAAGCAGTGTAATTAGATATTGAAGTAGCCACAACTAAAATAGTTTCTATAGAATTCAAAAGAATGAGAGTTGGTTACTAATACACATTGTTCAAAAACGCTTGATTTTTTTTCTTTTTTCTTTTTTTTTTAGTGGGGAAAAGAAGCTTTTATAAGCCTAATTTTATTTTCTTGAGATGTTAGGCTGGAGAGGGTGGGAAAGATATGTTACCCTAGGAGAAAGTTCAGTATTTCGAAATTACTGAGTATAATTACTAACAAGTGCCTAAATAGCAGGCAAAAAGGAGGAGAGCTAGCATTTTGAAATAGAAATATTTTAAAACATTAACTTAAAAAAATTATTTGCAAAACAGAAGAAAAATCTTTTGTGGAGGGTGCTTTGTGGGAAAACACATGGAGAGCTCAGGGGACATATTATTTTGTCTCTCTCATTAGACTCATCTCAGCACACAGAAAGGTACATCTCTGATGCCCATTAACACTAGTATAAACACTAAGTTTGACTACTAACCTCCCACAATCTCCAGAACACATTCATTCTTCCCACTGTGTCTATACACCATGTCACCCAGCAGACATAGATGAGTAAACCTAGGCATTTTGTTGTTTTAAAAATGAAGTAAATGCAAACTTAAGTGAACAGACAGAAAGCAGAAGTTCTTCCCTTGGCTAATGAATTGACCTGAATTCTGCTCATCCTTAAATGCAGTTACTGACATAGATTTTCACCAGTTTGAATGTGCTGACTTCTGGAGAAGGAATTCATAAGTTTCGTTAGACTATTTATTTCATTTGCAGTTCATTTTCAACTGAGAACTGAAAGGGTTTTTTACCAGGGTGGGAAAAAAAAAGATGAAAATGGAGGAATTTGATGCCTTGAACAATCGTGTAATTCTCTGACAGAACAAGTACTTCACCAATGCCCTACATACCCCAATGCCTGGCTATTTAATATACATCTTTATTAACACAGTACCTGAGATCTGTGATGCCCGTGGTGAGACACTTGAAACCTGTGGGGTTAAATGCAGGGCATCCTTTGTGTTGGGAAGGGTGAGCAAGAAAGGGCTTGGTTTGCAGAAACAGTTTTTCTGAACTCTTCACAGCCTGAAGGAAGGCCATGGTCCTTACAGGATTTGTAGATGGCCCCTGCCTGCTTAACCACCCACTACAGAATTTACATTTTGCTATCCTGAGCTACGGATTTCTTGCAACCATTACTTTGAGCTACTGACAGCTGATCTAACTTTCTTAGATTATTTTTTCCCAGAAGAGGCTTTTCCACGGTAGTACAAGTATACTTTGTCGTTTCACAGACTTCCTCAGACTACAACCATTTTTGAAGTTTATGGAGTTTATGTTCCTCTTCAATGAGGAGCTAGCTTTATGTCACAACGAAGGAGATCTTACACCATGTGAAGCAGTTGGTTTTGAGTACTGTTCAGATTTCTGACATCAGGTTTGTAGGCAATTGTTTTCTTTGGCAGCTTGCAGACTTTGAACTTACAAGCCTTTAAATTGTAGGTTCACATTACTGAGGGATTCTTTTGGACAAATGTATACTAGAGACTTAACTTATTTTAACCTTTCCTTTTATGAATGGAAGTCAAGCATGTAGCAGTAAATTTTCAAATCTCTGTGTAGGTTTTTCAGCTGCAAGACTCACATTAAATTCAATCTGCCATATGTTATATTGGCTTGCAGGCTGCAGAGGTTATTTTCATGATGTAACTTATTGCAAAAATTGTTTCAACAGCTCCATCTTTTGAGGAAGGGCACTGATTTTGGACACAGGAAAGCTGAATAAAGTCCCCAGCTAGTCCACATACTCATCTTATCTTACGTTATGTCTTCAATGAACACAACATTTTTAAGCCTCTTACCTCACAGTCCTTATAGCAGCGCATGAGAATGAAACAACAGGGCTAAAACAATGGAAGCCACAGTACCAAGAATGTGGAGTGTCCAAGTAAACATACAAAAAATGTCAAAGGCATTGTGTCTAAAACATTGTGAAATAGCATATAAGAATGTATAATGATACAATTGTTGCTTTATTAAAGTAAGAATGCCATCAATGTTGTTTCAAACACCTTTGAGCACTGTCTCATCTGCAGGCAGAAACTGGGAAGAAGGATTAAGCCATTTCTATAAATGATACTTTAGGATGAAGATCCAATCCAAACTGCTTTTATTTCTAATCAACATACAACGTGACACTGTCTAAAAAAATATGACAATAATGCTGGAAAGGGCATTATTCTCCCTTGTGGTGGACCATAGAGTACTAAGGAATACCACAAAGTATGATAAAATGTATTCATGATATCTATATGTAGATAAAAAGTTCTTGCTCATGAAGTTATTTTGATATTTGTAATTGCCACCTAGAAGCAAATGCTGAAAAATGTTTAAGCTATCTTAATGTATCTTTGTTATCAATATAAAAGATGGTGTAAAAAAAAATTCCTAGCATGACCTCATACCACTTAAGAACAGAAGACAATTCATTGGATTTTCCACTGGATAATCAATGAATGGGTGTCCCCATGCCTGTAGGAAGGAATCTTCTCGCTGGCTGTATGCAGTGGCAGAGGATAGTAAGAAGGAATTGGTGTGAAACAGAAAAAAAGGTCATCAAGCTGAAGAGATACTTTGTTACTACCTGCATCTCCATAAATCTCAAGGAGAAAAAGCAGCACAGGCTTGAGCAGTGGTGGTAGGACTGTCCTGAACATGAAACCTCTGTACCATAAATCCTTACAGAAAGAAAACTCAGGAAAATGAAAAAGAATTTAAAAATACCAACAGCTGAATCAAGCAAAAGACAGACCCCTCACCTTACATTACATATGAATGGGCAGGTTCTAGATATTCAGACTGTTAGAGTGAGGATTACATGTAGTATTTTATTGTTTAATGAACTGGGCAGTTTCTTTCTATCATAAAGAGGAATTGAGAGGCAATTGTAAGCAAGATAACAGCTATTTGCACCACCCAGATGAGTGGATAATTTTTTGTTAGGCTTTATCTTGGGAGAGGGAGAAAAAGGAGATGGATGCCTTTGGTGAAATTTAAAAAAGACTTATTTTTTGAATGGGCAGTTACAAAAGTCCGTGGCATTGAAAAATTTCAAAAACAGACCAAACTGGTTTTGGGATTTGAGCATACAGAAGGTTTCCAAGTTCAAAACCAACAAAACAGTCAAAACAGAAAAGGAAAAGAAACAATAAGAAACTGAAAAGGCAACCAGTGAAGTGGGCACTGCAGAACCATGGAGACTTGCACTTTCGATGCTGCACTCCATTGTTCAAATGGTTGTGAAATATCAACTTAGAGGATGCACTCAATCATGAACCAGCACCAAAGTCAAACATGTTTTGACTTTATAGGCTACAGAGTGGGAGAACAGCAGATATTCTTCAACCCCTCTTTGGTCTTAGAGCAAATTGGAGAATACAGTAATTTTCCACTGAGGAAATTTTACACTAAATTAATATTTACACACTAATTCAAAGACAGTGTTAGAGGTATTGAAGGCATCTTTACAGAATGAGAAAGAGTTTGAGGGCTGTGTGCATCCTATATGGACTGTTGGGAATTAAACAAGCAGAAAAAAGGGGGGTTGCTGCCATCTTTTTCAAGACCTTTTTATACAACTGATTTCAATGGTCACTTGGCATTGCAGAGTCTTAAGATGTTGTCATAGCCAGCTAGGGGTTGGAAAATGTACTTACAGGAAGATCTTAATGGAAATAAAGAAGAAAGCAACTCACTTTTGAAAGAGAAAGCTGCAATCATCTATATTTTGTAGAAGTATTTAGGAGGAAAGGCACCACAGTTTTGTCGTATGCATTTGCTGAATGTAAGGAAAGGAAAATGCAATGGTATCTGCTCAGGCTTGTGATCCTCACATCCACGGCAGGTGGGTTCTTTTCCAGGAATATAACAGTTCTTCTGAGGTCTTTCCAGAAGGAAAGAGGGGAGAGTACTAGTATACAACAACAATGGAGTTTTGACAAAAAGAAACTCTGACAAGAAAATTTGCTTCCCAGGCCAAACAAAAGACATAAAGGTTTCCACATTTATTTTGCCAAAGAAAACCAGACCTTCCCCAGGGGCTGACAAACTGTTTACAAAAATCCATGGATTCTTTCCTTCCAGGCCTGGCAATGACTCAAAGCCTGTGTTGTGTCTCCTTCAATGAAGGCTTTCTCCAGGGTCTCTGAAGAGTCATTTCTGTCTTCTCTGTCATTCTTTCTCTCCTCACTTCACTGCTACCTCATTCCCCCTCCTACTTCTCTGAAAAGAATCTAACTGAAATAAAATACAAATTAAGTTAAATAAATAAATACAGCAACACCAAACATTGTGTTCAAATAAAGAATATTCCAGTGATCATCATCTTAACCATTTCACATATTCAAGGCAATTGGTATTCATTACAATGTGCTACCAGGCAAAAGAGAACTCAAAGCTAATAAACTAATAATGAAAGAAGTATATGAATTTTTTTTCCTATTACAACTTTCCTTTTTCAGATAGGAATAATTTTTTTGTCCTTACTGGTTAAGGAAGCTAAGCTTATTGAAAAACACTCGATTTAACTCCACTCATAATTATTTTACCTTTTTCTAAATGCCCTTGAATTTTTAAGCTTCATAAGAAAACAAGAACAGTATCAGGCTACACACACATAGAGTGATATCTATAAAGACAAAATTTTATGTCTTGTAGCTGCTGTGCAATAAATAAGAGATACAGAGGAACAGGAAAAACTGGATTTGGCCCACAAAAAACAATGCATTTTAAATTTAAAACATTAGCTTAGGAGGAATAGGAGAAGGAGAAGAAGTTTGTTCCCAGGATGAGACTTTATATGGGAATTTTTAGCCAGTAGAATATTTTTATGGACATCTTTTCAATTCCTGAAAATAGGGGTTGATAAATGAAATGCTGACAAACATTTTGGTGTTCATAGGATTGTAGTATCCTGTTTAATGCAACCAAAATTGCAAGGTATGCTTTTTATCCTTTTCTGCTAAGAAGGCAATTACACAAGCATCTTGTTGAAGTAGTTTATAATATGTTGAAACAGGCAACATTAAATCAACTGGTGATTGAATCCTCAAGAGAGAATGTATTTCAGTTAAACTTGTGAGTTATCATACTTCTTTATATTTAAAAGCCCTTTAAACAGGACACATGATGGTGTGGTACCACTCATCGTAGGCTCAGGCTGAAAATTAAGGTGCTCCAAAATATAAATATTCTAGTTTTGTTCTTTTCCTGCTATCTTAATTTTAATGTTTACAGAATGTGATGAAAGCTGGTTATATTTGCATTTTATTTAATCTTAGGGAAGACTAAACTTCACACATCTGGTGAAGGCAATCTTCTAAAGTGTTTGCTTATGTAAATTAAAAATAAGATTTTACCTGATACATTTCTAAGCAATTTATTTGTGCTCACAACTGTAACTAACAAAGATTACATTTTTGAGTCTATATAATTCAATTTGTACTTCACTTTAATTCACATCCTATTAGTATTTTTTTTGTTTCTATCCACGTAGTCCTATGTTCATAAGTATAAACTAGAAAGAGCTTGTTTAAAAAAAAAAAAAACAAAAACAAAAACATTAAATAGCAACTCCCAAAAATAATAATCCCCAATTCTGTGTTTCTTCTTTGACTAGAAACTTCAGACAAGAAATTTGCTATGAAATTCCATACTTTTGGAGAAGTCCTTATTTCAGGACTATGATTCCAGCTCAAATATATATTGTTTATTAATCTTCTTCTGTGGGTGAAATGGTGAAAACTAAAATATTTACCTTCATATTTGATGTTTCATTATAAATCAATTGCAGTCACCTTGTCTTAACTGTTGTTGTCTCCCTTTGAATGCTGTTCAACTCATTAATGTGTTTATTAATGCAGTATCCAGACCTCTAGGCAATTCTCCACATAAACAGCATCAGGCTACCCTAATACAGAGTCTTCTGCCTTTCTGAGCTGTAAAATGAACATGCATCCTGAAATTAATTCAGCCTGATTTATTTCTTTGCTGCTCAATTGTGCTGTCAATTTATATTCTTCTGTCCTCAGACAGCCAAATCAACACATCTCCATACATTCCACAGCCTATCTTGGTTAAATGTCATCTGAGCATTTTGCTATCTGTAGCTGATTTCCACCTCTGAACTACTGAAGATATACAGACCCAGGAGGTCTTCTGGGTAGCCTCTAAGAATCCCCCTTGGTGCCCTATTATTTGCTGCTTATCAAAAATCTCCACTGAAAGTTCTTCAGCCTCTTTTCAATCCATGTATCAGTATTCATACCCAAGCCTCCACAAATTAATCTGAGGGTGAGATTTTGCAAGAGATTTGAAAGCTTTACTAAAATCAAACTACAGTGCATCTGCCACTTCCCTTCACTCACAAACTTAAAAATTCTATGCAATACAAGGCAAATAAAGTGAGCCTGGTAAGATTTATTCTTTACAAATCAAGCTGCGTATTGCTCATGGTTATCTTTTAGAAAAATTAATTAGACTAACAGGGCAGCTATTGCCAACAGTCAGAAAAGTATAAGTCTCCTGAGGACAGCTGTTCCTGTGAATTGCATCCCAAATTAAGAAAGTAGGCACTTTCTGATTTCAAGAACTGGAGGGAGATAGCAGAGAATGGTTTGCAGCAGGTTTAAATAATAGGATCACTACAGACATAATGTTATGCGACCTTAAAGTTTTTGAACTTGGAAAAAAATCCAAATTCCTGACTTTGAAAGAGATACAGGGCAAAATTCACTGCAACTCAGTTCACATGAAAAGAGAGTAGAGAAGTGATGATTCATCCTAGCTGAAAGTTAGTTTGTAAACCTGAATTCTAAAGAAATATCTCCAGTTATCATTGCAGGCACAGGAGTCACTATGTTTGCCTAAAAGTTGCTAATGAACATCATAAGATAGGTAATGAAAAAAAAATATACACATTTATAGACCTTTAAAAATTGTAAAGTTTTAGAGATGAAAGAGGTCAATCTCTTACGCAAATCTGTTTATATATATGTCTGAGACAGGAAGAATTTGTGCATATGGCTATGAAATTTCCAATGAAATTAAATGGAGAAACGCATCTCAGATTAAAATTAGGCTGTAAAGAGTCATATATCAAGTAATAATTAATGTCTTTGCTTTCCTTCATGACATTTCTGTCAGCCCATTCCTTCAGCTTGTCAGAGTCCCTCACAGCCCTGCCATGAGTGTACTGACTACTTGCACCAATTTTGTGTTGTGTAAACCCAGTGATGGTGCCTCCATTCCACTGACCACCTAAACAATGAAGATGTGGAACAGCACTAGCCCTTAAATTGTCCCTTGAAGAATTCAACCTATATAGCCATTCATCTGTTCAACCCAAAGAAATCAAAGATACTATTAGAAATTTTACTTTCCAGTCCATCTCCTGAGGGCTAAGATTAGTCTCATTAATGTCGCAGAGGATTTCAGAGTGAAAAGAAATCCAGATCCAAACTTCACTGGTTTTATCGACATAATTCTGAAGTCTACCGTGTCATTGTCAAACATAAATATCAAGTCAGGAGAGAAGCAGAGGTAAAAGACACACGGAAATAACTATCATTATGATTAGATTCAAAGTTAGAGAGATTTTCCCATATATAATTAAGATTGTTTATAAGAATAGTTTCTGGATTTTAAGAAATTAATCAACTGTATAAAAAAGTGGATTCATGAATCTTTGTAGAATTCAAAGCACTGTTATGTATTTGTTATTTCATCCCTTAATAAATTATTTGCCCATATTTGACAGGAATATTAAAGCAATTTACTAGAAGAAAAGGTTTTCTTTCCCCCCCATTTTTAAAGTTTTATCCAAGGAGTTGCCCTTGGCTAATAGAAATTATCATAGCTCAGTGGTTATAGTGGCTTTTACAATTTACATTAGAAGCCTATCGAAGGCAAAGTTTTACGTAGTTGTGGAAATTTTAAAGTCATAATAATCATCCGTTCTTATACTGGCTGTGTGTATAAAGAAGTGCAAATAACATAATCCTAAAGTACTACCACAGCAGGAAAATGTGGAATTATTATGGAATCACTGCAGTGCTTAAAGTGGTGAACAGGTTTTGCTTCAGCTCAGGGCAAGAATTAATTTTTCAGGCTTTTCAAAATCTGAGCCTCTCTGTATTCAAATGATAGGTAAGGTAATGTTTTGTGATCTGCTTCCTAACTTCTCAAAACCAGTCTTGGGGGAATAAACCCTGTTTGTTTTCCTTACTTTCCACCTCAAGTAGACTTCTTCCTGGCTCCTTTTTTTTTTGTTCAGATGAATCAGACTTTTTTTTTCAGTTTCAAAGATGCGAAAAAAAAAGACAGTACAAGAAGACTTATTATTACTTTAGCTTTTGAATTTTCCCTGGCAGAATGCTATAAAATTGCGGCATAAAATATCAGCTGTATCAGAGCAGTCTGCTTTAGAAAATAAGTTTTCAAACATCACACAGCATAAAAAGTGGTAATATATAATCCAGCTCACTTAACAGGTCAAGGAAGCTCAGGATGTGATGAGCCCAGGGGTGGCTCATCACATTTCCAGTTGTAACTTACGTCATTCACTCATACCTATAAAAAGTATTTCCTCGCAATAAGCTTGTTCCTTTTTATGAAAGCTTCCATTTTCCTCCTTCCTATTAAACTATAAGTAAAAAGAGATGAGATTTAAAAGCCAAGCAGAAAGTATCTCAACACCTAAAACAGTCCAGGGCTAACTTCCTTGGGCTTTAAAGTTTTAAGAAAGCTTTAGTGAGCAGTTAGCATACCCTCCTAATCAGCATAATTGTATATGATCAGAAGCTTATTTGAAAACATGAAAATAGCTACATGCCTCTAAAAGGACTGTGTGGATGCTAATCACATTAGTTACATTTTCAGTCCCTGGCATATTGGCAGAATCTCTTATTTGTCAAACTCATGATTTTGGTAGCCTTTTAGTTCTCAACTTTGAACCCTGTGAGTTTGCATTAAAAAAGAAAGAACATTTCACTTCCACAAAGATTGCAATTATTTTCAAATATATCCATTTCATGCATAATGCTTCTTCCCTAATTTGTCTTTTGAACATTGACAAATTGCCAAGAATCATAAAGATATTGCATATTCATGCCACATAGCCTTGTGATTCTGCTTGATATTTTCATATGTTACAATGAGAATAAAATCGGCAGTTTTTCTTTTCTTATACAGACAGAAAGAATCATTTATCCTGGTTTCTTGGGAACACATTGAGGATCAACAATGCCCACAGCCTGCTGAACTAAACCATGAAGATCCACAACAGAATTTTATCTTCTGTAAAATATTTTAACAGCAATATTCTGCCCAACTGAACAGAAGTCCATCTTTAATTTTCACCGATTGAGTCACAATGTCAAGTAAGATGGGGCGAGTGAAACATCAAAATACTTGCTTACAAATGAAGGCCCACCTATGAGGGGTCAGACTCTAATTTTGAAATACCAGTTGCATTTCAGCTACAGAAATGTCTAGACCTTGACCAATGGGTTTTCCTGGATTATCACATGTATGACAGGACTGTAATTACAAGTGGCTTTTAAGAAGGGTCCAGTTTAGGCAAAGGGAAAAGAGGATTTATTTTTAACAGAAATGTTGGCTTCAGAATAGTTATAATTTTTTAAAACCTTTTTGAAGTCAATGGAGAGCAGGATTTCTCCGTCCAGTACTTTTCTGCTGTTTTCCTTTCAGCATGTAGGAGAAATTTCTTGCAGAAATAGAGGTAGTAGAGCTTCTGAAACAGAGGCATGGAGACATTACCTATAGTTCTGTCAAGACATGGGTCTCTTTCAATCAATCACCTTTTCTCTGGCTCCTTCTGGAGTGATTCATTCTCTAAGCAGATCAGGGCAAGAGTAATAACAGATACAGGAAATATTTTGAAGTGCTCCATCTGAGGACAAGGAAGAGAAGAAAAGCCTTTAGCTAAAGACTAGTTAGCCCATTTGAAGATGTCTGGCTGGAAGACCAGTAGGTGATGCCGTGAATCAACTGTTGAAGTTTCCCAGGCATATAAGTTTCTCTTCCACCCTGTTGTTTGCTAGCTTTACTGAATTTAGAGGACATTTGTAAGCTTCAACTCATCATACATTTCTAACACCATTACGAGGGAACTCACCTTTCCTCTGAAGCTAAAAGTTACGTCACCACATTAGGCATTCATCCCTAGCGGCCCTTATTTTTGTTTAAATTGCCTTCTTTTGGAGCATTCAATTTGAATATACAGCAAGAATTAGACTATAACTTTGATATTAATACCTAAAAATCCCATGTGTTTAATGTTTCTGGCAGCAGGTCTCTGTTTCTGTGTGAAGCTTTGGTCTGGGCTAGCTAGTGCTGTCCCAGACAGCACCAACACATGGTATGGTGGTAGCACAAACAAAGGGGAATTCCTAAACCAGAGGCTTGGGGACAGGTACTATGCTTCAGGAGCTGACACAGCTGAAACTTTGAAAGCTCAGGAGGCCATAACACCTGCCCTTAGAGATAACAAATGGCACTCAGGGTGTTTTCTGGTGCAAAAATACATCCTGTGAGTTTATTTATTAGTAGTGGGCAGGTGTGATGGCGAAAAGCCACTGTCAGGATGCAGCATATGCCAGAATTTCCATGGGGCCAAGTGCTATGGAGACCCCCATGGGTGCTCCACACCAGGGAAGGGCCCTGTAGCCAGGTCCTGTCCCATTGCCCTGGCCCTGCTGGGGCACTGCTGAGGCAGGGGCTGACAGACCTGGGGGCTGGACATGGGATTCTGCACCGTGACAGGGTCAGGAGAGGCCTCAGGAGGTTGGCAGGTACAATCAGATCATCAGTGCCACCATGGCTGTGGCAACAGCAACAGGATAGTGTCATTGGAGTTTATTCCCACAAATATTTATTTTCATAAGAAATTCAACATTATGAGATTTGCTTCCTCATAATGTATGAAATTGAAATGGATAGGAAAAGCCACAGCAAAACTGCTGACATTTCTGCATGGCTGTGCAGCCTTCTATGAAAAAAAAAAAAGACAAACCTATTTATTTTGAACATGAAATTCTATGAGTTCAAGTAGAGATCACCATAAAGGAGGTGACCCATAAGATACTAAAATTGCCTCTTCTCCCTTCTATTAGCAGCTGAAGGCCTCCACCCTGAACAGTTTTCAGAATGACAGTGAGCAATAGCAAAATTAGCAAAAAACTGACCTTTCTTTATATCCTGGTTTTGTCTGGGATAGAGTTAATCTTCTTCCTAGTAGCTGGTACAGTGCTGTGTTTTGGATTCAGTATGAGAATAATGTGTTGATAACACATTGATGTTTTAGTTGTGGCTCAGTAGTGTTTACTCCAAGTCAAGGACTTCTCAGTTTCCCATGCTCTGCCAGCGAGTAGGTGCATAAGAAGCACAGCCAGGCCAGGCCAGGTGACCTGAGATGGACAAAGGGATATTCCATCACACAGATGTGGTATCAGAATATAAACTCTGGGGAGTTGGCTGGGATGGGCTGATCACTGCTTGGGCATGGGCTGGGCATCAGGCAGAGGGTGGTGAGTAATTGTACTGTGCATCACTTGTTTCTCTGGAGTTTTCTTGTTTTCTTTCTTTTTGTTGTCTCCCTCTTCATTACAATTATGGTTACTACAATATTATTATTATTACTATTATTATTATTATCAATATTATTATCATCATCATCATCATCATCATCACCATCATCATTATATTCTATTTATTTATTTAAATTATTAAACTGTTACCTCAATGGGTTTAACCCTTTTTTCCTATTCTCCTCCCCATCCCACTGGGCAGGGTGGGGAGTGTGAGCAAGAGGCTACATGGTACTTAGTTCCAAATGTAGCTAAACCACGACAAGTTATGCATATGCCACTGTTCATTCAGTTATTGAATCAATAGTCTGTGCCAAAGGCAATACTGAAAACTATTAATCATGGACTAACACTAGTCCTGCAGGTATTGGGGCGTCTTATGATGTATCTGCGTCTAAAATCAAGGACTGGAAACATTTGCAAACTTTTTTGTACTCTGCTTTTTTTTTTTTTTTTGATGGACTGATTTGTTTGGCTGTTTCTTGTTTGGCTTTTATCAGCTTTTGATGTACCTCATTTGAAATGTAAGCTATTTTAATAAACGTAGAATTGGCCTCTCAATGCAACTTCTTCCCTCCATTTAAAAAAATGTCACTTGTACAGGCAGGAAGACGATGAAGGAAGATACATTGTCAGTGACACTTCTATTCTCATAAACACAAGGGGAGCAAAGCAGCAGTTTAAGCAGAGGTATTAGACAAAGAGGATTAGGGACCCTTCAGGGAACCTTAGAAAACTCTAGCTTGTCCTCTCCTGGGTCAGTAAGACTATTTCTGAAGTATGGATTGTATTAAATCTCCCACAGCTAAGATTTCGGTGCAAGGAGTTTCTTTGATACTTAAGTTTTTTTGACATTGCGTTCAAACTAAGTGCATGGATATGAATAAACCTTCACTGTTAAAAAAAAAGAAAAAGAAGTATAAGATACTCATAAGTACTTTCAGGCATACTAACTTAAAAAATTCTTTCTATGAGTATCCATGACTGTGAACAGGGATTATTCAGATGATTTTAGGTAGAGTCTGTGCTAAAAGAACATAATCCTGCAAAGTATTTTCAGGGCTTTTAGATTGTATCCACTTGCATATCAAAGTGAATAGTCACAGTAAAATTATACTGTGCCTTCACTGTAACTCAAATAACATGACAGACATTATCATTAACAGCTGAATCATATCTAGAAGATAATTTCTAAGGGCAAAGATAGTTTACAATAACCTGTTATACCTGGCACTGAAATAGAGTAGGAGCACTGAAAGACTCTGCTCAAGGTAGTAACATTTGGGTGGGCATAACAATTTGTTAAGCTATCTGAATTACATCACACTTGCTCCTCTGAGCAAGCTGAGCATGGATCACAGAGAGTAGCACAGTCTGAGTGACTGCCTACCTATAGCAATATATTTGAAGAATAAAGGTTTAATATTTCCACTGACCAGAATTTCAATGCTCACATTACAGCCTCATGAAGCTTTATCAGCTGGCACTGTATAAATCCTTCAAGGATTTTTTTCTGCTATCCCCAAGCAAGCAGTGAGAAGTAATTATGTTACCTGAGAGAGGAGAAAATGAAGGCACAATGAAAGTTTGAGGGTTTCGTAGGGGGCTTTTTTTAGCATAAAAAAATAAGCAGTGAAAAGCACTGGTTTTTTTGTTGTTGTGGGGTGATATTTTGGGGATTTTTTTTTTCCCACTTATGGTGCACCTGCAAGCTCTATTACCAGTTTAACCCACCTGTCAAATTCCACTCTGAAACTCTTCTAATTCCATTTTGCCTTAGCTTCAATACTAATTGAAGCTGCTGTTGAGAAATACCTTCAGTTCAGGTAGCAGTGGGAGCTGCAGGTTGAGCTCTGGGTGATCGGAGCCCAAGGCAAGGGGTCAGGAACTGCAGACCCTTTGCATAACAAAGGGCCCAGGAACCTGTGGCCCAGCCAGGGGAATGGACTGAAAGGTACAGCAAAAGCTGAGTATTCTGTAGGAAGAGCCAAGATTTTGACATGCTTGGCATGGGAGGACATAAAAGCCCAGGGGCTCCTTGGGGTCCTCCCTCGGGGCACCAGCTCCGGCTGTTTCTGCATTACTGCACCTTGAATAAAGGCTGTAAGGAAAGAGACATTTGCCACAGGAAACCTGGGGCTGAACCAGTGAGGAAACCTGGTCTGACTGTGGAGTGGGTGTGTGAGGAGACAAGGGGGACACGTCAGTCACTGGAGCTGCTCACTGTGGAGGGGCTTCCGTCTCAGCAGTGGCAATCTGGGGTGGTGGGAATGCGACTGCCAGGGAGTCTCGTGAATGGTCAGACTGGGAAGTTTCCTCAACACTGCCACACTTACTTCAGTTGAGGTGAGCTGCTCTACTGACTTTCCTGCAAGGAATTTGCTCAATGTTTTCCGGAGGAGATTTGAACTGTGTAGGTAACAAAAATAACATTGCAATGCTTTTTGTGTGGAAATTTCAAAACCCACACAGGTCAAAAAACCAGAAAATATACTACAGAGAACACTGTGGAGAACAGTCCTGTATGGACAGGAAGATGGACTGCTGGACTTAATGTGCCCTTTGGTTCTGTGACAACTAAGACATCAGATGAGAAGCTGATGTTCAGAGCTGGAAGTGTGATTTTAGTTCTGGATCAGTTTGGGGTTTTCATTGAATACCTTTGCACTCGCAGTGAACAAGGGAGATGTGTATTGATGTATTTAAGTATTTCTCAAGTGCTAATCTTCACTTGGTCAGTGTCACTATTTGGAGTCCTTGTGCTCTTAGGGAAAGTTGCTTCTGGAAATGACATCACAATTGCTGTAAAATTGAAGTCATTCCTGGAAAACACCTCCAAGTATCTGTGATAGCTCAGTCACTCCATAACATGTTAAATTATTTATAGTTTGTAGCATTGCAGGGGGAAAATACTATTTCCATTCCATTGCAGTGATTGCTGATCATCAGGGCGATGCATAGAATTGTTGTTCATCTCTGTGGTAGATACATTTTCAAATATTCATAGCTCTGTGAAAGAAATATTTCTAGTCATGAAATTCTACACAAGCATTCAGTCTGTAAGTTCTTGTGTAGATACATGAACAAAGCCACCCATTGAAGGTGTTGGCAAAAAAAAAAGAAAAAAAAAAAGAAAAGAAAAAAAAAAAAAGATTTTTAGTGGGAAAAATCTGTTTATTCTTGGCTCCATAGCTCCCAGGGATTTGCACACAAGTCATTTTCACTTTGAATATACTGAATGCAGCTAGTAGTTCAGGTCTGACATTTTGCAAAAGATCATGCTTCTGAAAATGTAGATTTTGGTGTCTGAAGTTGGGGGATAGATAGTCCAGTTTCAGTTACTAAAATTGGAAATTTGGTTTTCCTCATCCACATAGAAGAAAATAAATCTTAGGGTGCACTACAGATAATTAAATTTAGAGTCCTGTGCTCATTCTATTGCCCTAAAGTGACTATACTTGGAACAGGTTTACTGAGGGACTTCAAAGGAGTTCCTTGTCTATATAACCATTTCACTTTTCCGTCACACAAAAAAAAATTGCACACATGCACGTAATATGAAATATGCCTTCCGGCTTTTCATGCTATAGTGATCACTTTGGGATGTACAACCCTCTGTCTTACCCAATCCTTTTTAGGCCTCTTTCCCTGTGCCAGAGGTCTTGGAAAAGGCAGAGAGGTGACTTAAGTTGTGGACTCTAAATGCCTTACTGTTATGAAAAGTTAAAAAAAAAAAAACAATACAAAACAATCCAACAACATAATTCATTTTTCCTTGGGAAATTCTACTCAACTGCAGTGCTATTGACAGTAGAGTGGTAATTAGGCTGTACGCATCCACAAATGAGCTCTTTCCTCGCTCCTCTGTGTTAAGTCTAAGCATCTAGCCTTCTAATAGCTCAGAGTTGATCTGGCACATCTCTTTAGTCTCTTTAATACAGCAGAGGGGCACAGCAAAAGTATGATAGAACCCTGGACTTCTCTAGTAAAAGCAACATTCAGGACAGGGATAAGTATGAAGGGGCCTTGAAGCACCAAAAGATTCAGGGAGAATCTTCACTGATTCACACTGAAAGCTTGTTAACTTTTCCATGCAGCAGTAGCAGCTCAGCTGTCCTGTAAAGCAACTGTATGCCAGCAACAGCATGATTCACAAAAGGAATTTCTGAGACACCTGTCAGCAAGTCTAGAAGTATCTAAATTGTAATGGCATAAGAATTAGGCATCCCTCTGGACTCACTAGGAAAGAAAAGAATTTCCTAGTCCTTCCTGAAGAGCCAAGGAAATGAAGAAAGCACAAGCAAAGAGAACATGACAGTGAACAGGGTGACAAAAACACCCAGTTCTCCATAAAGTATTCAGAAAACCGTAAGTCATCCCACTGATGTTTTTCTTTTGAAAACCCAGTTTTAAAACCATGTCTTTAATAGACACGTTTCCTAAACTACAAATATATCTTTAATTTCTCCTGAATAGTGAATGTAATCATCCATCTCATATAGGCAACTGTAACTGTATCACCAGTTACATCTTTCTGAAAAATATAGCAGGTTTCCTAACATCACCAGTGATTCTGAAGGTGTTTCATGACGGTAGCTTTAGTGTTTTCTTAAGAATAATGTATTTTAATGTTATATTTTCTTTATTTTTCTGCTATCAGTAAAATCCCCCTCTTCCCCTGAGATTCCATGTTTGAAAGTCTACTTGAAATTCTCATTTCAGTTAACCAAACATTTTGTGGGTTTTTCATTATCAGTGGATGATGAAAAAAATACCGACAGCACAAGGTTCTTGCTCTATACTTGCAAATGTCAATATCATAGCACCATAGTTATCATTTTGCCTTCCCTTCATGAGCAATGCAGGTGTTCCACTTCAAATATTTTGACACTGCACCAAATCAGATTAGAAAGACAGATGAATCTAAAGGGATGAGGACTCTTCTTTGTGGGCCTGCAATCTTAATTTGGCCCACAATTTGTCAGAAATAAGATGTTATTCAAAATATATAACTTAGCTATTCAACACAGAATTCTATGTACACATCGTTTGATCTGTTTTGTTTTCATGGTCTATGTTCATAGTTAATTTGGATAATTGCCACATTTTCAATTAAGGAAAAAAGTGTATGTATCAGTGATAATTCAAAGACCCCTCTCTTCTGGAAACAAGCTCCAATTTATTTCACAGGATTGTATGAATATCAGCAATCGGTCCTTTCTAAGACGGGAAACTGAAATGCATTTGAGTAGATGTTGAAATTATAATTAAGCATAAACGATATTAATCCACTGAGGCAAATCCTTCTAGGACATACACCCACTCTCAGGCAGTCTTGTGTTCAAATGTTGATCCCTGAATCCAAACACTGACTTGGGGAGTCAGTGACTTCCTCTTCCCCTCTCTGGCACCCTACCCCTGCATCTCTCCTGATGTCTCATGACATCCACAGCTCATCCAGCGTTCTGCTTCCCCTGATCCAACCCTGCCAAACCACATTTCTCTTAGTGTGAAACACGCAGATCCTTTTTGCATGTAAAGCAAGACAAGGGAGGAAAAGGAGCTGATGGAGACTGGTGTCAAATTTATAGATGGCAGGGGGGCAGAGGAGATATGTGCAAGGTGAGTGTGTGGACTAAGCAACTGTGGTGGTTTGGCTGAATTGCTGATGTACCATAGTTTCATTAGTTTAGTGCCCTGGCGTTGCATTTATTGCCTTCAGAAAGGCAGAAGACAAACAAGGAATAAAAGCTCAGTAAAGAATTTTTTTGTACATCTTTCCTTAAAAAAACCATATTTTACCTTTTTTTAATTTGAAAAACAGCAAATCCTAGAGCTGTCTGAGGATGATCTCACCATTTTGAGGTGAACTAGCAGATATACACAGCATCCAAATCAAATTTCAGTCCAGTTCTTTAGATACACCCAACAAACACAGTGTCGTGCAAAGTGGGTAACAAAAGTAAGGGAATAATGAGTGCTTCCTTCTTTCTTCCCTGACTGCGTGGGCTAAACAATCTAACCATGACAATCTAAAACACACAGAAATATCATATATTAAAGACAGAATCTTTAATGATTTGCCAAGTTTCAGAAGTTCCTATCCCACTTCATAATTCATGGAAAGATGAATTTGTTCCTTTTCATGGTCAAGGTAAGTAGTCATGATACAGTCACAGCCAATGGCTCTCAATTGCTGTCTTGACAGCTTCTCAAAACCAGTTCATCATCACAGTGGTGATCCCCATATTAGCCAGGTGAATGTCCAGAATACATCAATGTGACTGACCAATAAAACCCTGAAAGGGAAGAAGGCTCAGAGGAGATAGAACAATGTGCCCACAAAATTCAGGGTATGATGCAGAGTGTGACTGACCACAGTTGTTACAGAGAACCTGACTTGTATGTCAACGCAGAAGAGACTGGAGGGAGCCTTTTGTTTTAGCTATCCAACAGCTGAGTGGATCAGGTGATGGTGTGTTTCTCCCTGAGTTTATCAAAAGGGTTTGAATGTCTCTCTAAGTTACAAAGTTCCCCAGCATGAGGAAAGTGAATAGGTAGCTTAGCCCAACATAAAGTATAAAAAACAGACAACTAGAAAAAGAATTTTGTATTCAACAGTGGGTTTGAGCTGGCTTCAACCCACATAACCCTGTCAGGCAACTGGGGTTACCCATGATCATGACAGTGAAGATAGTATAGAAACCAATAATGGAAATTACATTGGTAGCATGATTGAGCTGTGTATCACAATTAGTATATTTTGCAAAGTGTAACCCACAGTTGTCAGTTGTGTCATGATTTCAATATATTTTATTCCTGCTGATATATTTTTTTATTTCTGCAGTATATTTTATTTCTGCAAAATCAGAAATCCCATGTAGTACTAATACCCTACAAGTAAGTAAATTTTACAGTAAACATTCATTAAACATGTTCCATGTGTTAAATATCTAAAACAACCTTGCCAGAGAGTATTAGACTGACAGCCAGTCAGGACTTGAATTTAGGCCCAGTTAGACATAAGTTCTATTCACTTCTTCCAGAGCTGTACTATTCCAAAATTTAGATATAGTAAATTCAGGTGTAGGTAATTTGACCCATATATACCTTCTTTCCATCAAAGAACTCTTGCAACAGAAAGTAAACTGTAAGGATTTTTATTCCTTTAAGGCTGGTTTAGTTCTTATTTAAAGCACTTTGGAAAAGACTACATCAAGGCATTCTGTAAAAGGAAATTATTTATTCAGTGCAGGAATGGAAACTCAAAAACATTTTTTTTCCCAAAAATATTTTCTCTGGTTATCACTTTCTATTCACAGCAGTACAATTTTCTGTTCAAATAAATAGAGGTTATGTAAGAAAAAAAAAATTGTAGTGTCCTCTACAGAGGCATCTCTTAATAAAAAACAATGGGTATTGTGCAAACCAGCATGCTACTTAAGCAATGTTAGATACTAAATCCATTTGGTATCACACAGATCAAACATGGGTGATTAATTACAGACCTAATAGGAAAAGTAAACAGTCCATCCTCGTTGCTGAACAGTAAGCATATATCTTCTTAATCACAGTGGGACTACAACATCCTGCTCTCCACAGGTGTGTAACTTGATGTCACCAGCATCTGCCATGAATCATATAGAGTTATTATTCTCATTTTACAGTAAATAGAGATGAAAACATCTATACAGTATTCGATTCCTGATTGCACTAAGAGAAAAAAGTAGTTATGTACAATTTGGACTGTAAGATTTCTTTTTCGTTGTCTTATTTGGCAACTTGTTTTTTCCAGCTATTATCATCATTATGCAGCACATAAATGCACTTATCACTGGCACCTAAGCTTATTAACTAAACAGCAATTATACTGCTATTGAAGGACTACAGCAGAGCACACAACTATCGCACTTTCTTTTTTTACTATGCTGTGGTATTGCTGTTAAGATGTAAACTAAGTACATTTTGCCTAAAAATATATACTTCAAGGTTTCGCTCTGAACTGCTGCATTTTTGTTGTTTTGTTGGATTTTTTTAACTTGAAAGCTGACTTTTTTGCCCAACCATTTTTAACCATTTCTACTTTACCCTGATAGATGACACTGCTAGACAACAAATCGGAAGTTATGTTCTGTTGCAAACACTCAAATGCGATACAAACTGGAGGAAAACTTAAGTTGCTTGGGATCCAGGCCATCTCTTCCATCATTACCACGCTGCCATTTTTGTTACATTTTGTTAGAGGAAAACACACCTGTCGGATCTGACAGTGAGGGAGGGGAAGCTACTGCAGCTCCGTGTCCCCATGGCACTCCATGGCAAGACTGCTCCCAGTAAACACACACACAGAATACCCATTTGGGCTTCCTCACCTGCCTTCATCTCTCTCTGCTACTTTGTGGGTATGTGGTTGAGCTTTTATGACAAAACAGATCTGTTGTATCCCTGAATTACATTTAAGGAATTTTAAAACCTGGATCCATCCAATGCAAGGCAATTGGTTTGTGACCTGGTCGCAAAGTTATACTCTATGCAATGTATTTTGTGCTCTTCTTGGTAACTCAGTGACTTGGGACCCAATCCAAAATTCAATGAAATGTGTGAAAAAGTCTTCTTAATTTTCTCATCGTATTTGCATATACATGAAGCAGAAGTGGATTTTTCTATGTTTGAGTCTGATCCATGAAGCTGAAGAGACTCAATCCTTTAGCACAACTTGTTTGATTTTGACATAAAGGTTGAGAAAGATGGTTGTTTCGTTTCTTATTTCTTATTTCTTCCAATACAGGATTATCATGGATTGGGGGTAATCAATTTAACAACCGTATATTTAAAATTCATATATAAATACGAAGGAAGAAAGCTCTTGGAGGTGAGATCTGTACTTAAACTGCTTGTGTCTTCAAAATAAACCTTTGCACAACAAGAGTTCTTGTCAGTTTGTCTGTCATTTATAACAAAAGTGCTTGGTAATTGACTCAGAGGAAGACAAATTCATGTGCTGATTCAGGTAAAAGAAGTGGAAAATGCCAAATCCAACCACTTTAATAATGGAAAGCCAGCATTCAATTAGGGTTAGCTGGTTATGTTCTGCAGCTTCTGCTCACACAGCAATTATTGTTTCATTTTGTTTTGAGTGAAAGAACATGGTGTCTAGTTGTATTTTAAAATGAATCCTTTCTGTCAATTTTGCTTTTCCTGCTTCATAGATTCCTAATGATGGGTTGTAGTGAAGTGTAGAGAAAGGTATATACTGTGTTTGGGAAGCAGTACTTTTTCATACAGTAAGATTCAATATTCAGTATGAGGTACATGCAATGATCCAGATTCTACAAAGCTGGTGTAACTAGAAATGCTCTTTCTTCTCCTTTTCCTTTTCCTTTCTCATAAATAACCTAGGCCTGTGCCCCTGTGTTGGCCAATTACATAATAGCGATTTGTGGAAAAGCCATGTCACTAACTGGCTGAAAATCTGATTAAGTGCCGACAGATCCTAAGGCTAGGAAGATACAAGTGTATTTTGTGACTTTCAGATCACAGTTTATATGGTTCTGATGCTTTTTGTATATTCCATGCCTTCTTGACCAGTAGATCTTTAAGTATCTGCATCATGTTGACTCCGCATTTTTCAACATATGCACCAATAAAAAGAACATCTTTTCGTAGGGTTTGCTTGAATGATGACTGAAATTCTTATATTTATGGAATAGAGGGCCTTTTGAAAGGGTTTTGATACTTTGAAGTAGGATGTTACTGCTCATCTCTTACCCTTTTATTTCTCTGTTGGTAACATAACAAAATCAAAACTTAATCGTAATTACTTATGTTGCACAAAACAGATTAATCTGCTCCTCTAAATGTGTCACATAAGAACAGCAGTCGAGTCCACTCGATTTCAAAGTTATGTGGCACGACTACAGTTATAGTATTTTCCCTAAGCTAGGTTCAGTCAATACATTTACTACTTTAAAAATAAATATTCACTGAGCTGATTACCTTTTTTTTTTCTCACCAGTTGGCTCATGCCTATAACAAATAACCTGCATAGTTATGGTTTGGGTCCATTAAACAGCATAAAACACTAAGAACATACTTTTCTTGAACTTGAGGCTTCTCCTTTTGCCTTGAATCTTCTGAGTCTGAGCTCATACTCAGCCCAACAGTCTTACTACCAGCTCTAACAGCTCCTGAAGTGTGCTACAGACTTGCAGGTGATTATATAAAAGTTAAAATAAGATGGGTTTAGAAGGATTAAGTGATTCCATATGTTATCTCAAAGACCCATAGTTCAAGACAGAACAGTTCAAATAATTCATTGCTTTTTTCTTTGATAAAAATGTAGGTTTTAACCTTTTGGGAAGTCTTTTTCTACAGTGTCAGCAGCAGCTCTTGCCTGTCGGTTCAGCAGTACTTCACAACTACTGCACTTCACTTTCTCTGTGATAGGAAAAAGAGAAGCGAGAATGATACTGAAGCTCTTCCAAGACCGTGAAAAATGCGAGATATGAGTGACCATGTCTTGCTATGAGATATTGAAACTATAAGTTTCAAAAAACAGGTGAATGAGGGCCGCTTCAAGGCTTCAAGGCAGAGTAGGTAATAAATAGAAAAATGATTACAAAATGAAAAAGTTCCTCTGTGATGTGAGAACTGGTTCAGGGGACATGGGCTTAATGACTTCCTCTGTCATAGACTGCCTCAGAGACTTCAGGAAAATTACTTAATCTCTTCTGAGCCTTGATACAGAGATAGTGCATTCCTTTTATTTTGATTTTTTTCCTTTCCTTTCAATTTAAATTTAAAAAAAAAGGGTTTAATCTTATGATGCACCTGCAGAAGTCTTTTAGCATTGTCTCCCATAACTTTCTTACTGACAAAGTACAGACTAGATAAATGGACAGCAGGAATCAAACAAATATTCTCTTGAGAAAAGGCCAGGGTTTTCCCTGTGCTGGACACAGATGGTTCCAGCCAATTTCTGCCAGGTCTCCAAGGGACCCACCACACAGGACACTGCTGAGCCCGTCAGCAAAGGCGGTCGTGCCTTTGTAATAATATATTTAAGAAAGACAAGGAAGCACTGAGAGAGAGAAAGAGGAGGGAATTAGAGGGAAACAATAGGGAAACACCAAGCTCAAAGGAGCAGGACATGCTCCATGACTGGGTAGTCATGCTCCAGCACAGAGAGCAGCTTGTGGACAACCATGCAGAAGAAAATTTTCCCTAATGGGAATATGGCATATGGATGATCCCAGGCCAAAACAGTTACACCTTCGAAGGGATTGCACCCTCTAGAAGAAGAGTGAGAGAGGAGGAGCAGCAGAGGAAAACCCCTACCACACCTTACAATGCCAGTTGTCCCACTGAAGCGGCTCAGGAAAAACTACATCAGTAGCGAGGTGAAAGAAGAGTCTGGAGTAAAGTCAAGCTTGGTAAAGGCAAAGGAGAGGTGTTTCTGTAAGCACGTACTTTTTTCCTTCTTTTTGTTTCCCAATAACCTAATCAGGACTCAAATATCTATATTATGTGCAAATAAACTAAGTCAAATTCCTCAGAGTCAGGTATCTACTGCCTCTGTCAGTAACTGCTAAGCGATCTCCCTGTCCCATGAGCTTTCTCATTCTTCCTATTTGCCTGTCAGAGTTAATGCAGCATCTGGACAAATACTCTTAATCAGTGTTTATAGATGTCTTTGTTTTATATGTTAAACCAAAAGCATCCCAACAAGAATTATGAGCCAATAAATATGAAAAATACTTTTTATAGAATGAACCTTTGTTCTTGTACTGAAGATGAGAGTAAAAACCTTACTTGTACAGCTAGTGACTTCAGGTGTGAAGATAACAAAATCAATATATCCTGACCAGATATCTTCTAGAATATTCATCATACAAAAAAGGTAGATCTTAGGCATGTAGGGGGTAAAATACTACATTCTACAGACTTACTTTATTCATTAGTTCGGTATTGTCACAGACATTTTCAATAGCCATTCTTCTCAAAGGATCAAACCAGCCCCTTAGACAGGATTCATTTTTCCCTATCCTCTGTAGGTATGTTTGGTGTAAAAATAGACTTCTTATCAGATTAATGATGTAGACTGTTCATATGTTGGAGCTCATACCACTTAGGACTACTGACACACTGCAAAAATTTATAATATCAATGTGATTTGGAAACTTAGATTCTTAGCAGAGACCTAACATTTAGCTTCCTTGTTAGCTACCCAAACTCAGTAATCTCTCTCTATTCAAGCAGAAGATGATGCACCTCTCTAAATAATACCTCAAAACCCTATTATAAACATGCAAAGTATTAGAATAAATACACTGGTAATCTACAGTAATAAGGAACCTATCTGTTTGTTGGGTAGGTTGGTGGGTTGTTTTTTTTTTCCCTAAAGCTTAAATAGAAGTTGAAATATTCCTGAGCTACATGAGAATATCACTTGGAATAGTTCAAATCTGTTTCTCTAAAGTGTTTTCTGGTCTTTTATTTTAATTTAAACAAGTTTCTATCTAAGAAAAAAAAAAGTGCCTAATTCTCCACTCATTTTACCTAACCAGAAGTAATCAGTAAAAGACAGTAGTTATTCCTCTTGATATTTATATCTGAATAAATCCAAATTAATTGCCTACAGATTTGAATAAGAATAATTTGCACAAGTGATAGCAGACTTTATCCAGTTTTACTTTACAGGAGAAAAGTTCTGACTGGGATAAAGTTAACTTTATTCAAAGTAGCCCCTATACTATATTTTGGATATATGACTAAAATGGTGATGACAACACATCAATGTTTTGGCTATTGCCAAACAGAGCAGCATCAAGGCTTCATCTCTTTCTCATGCTGTTGACCCAGCAAGTGAGCTGGGAGTGTGAAAGAGGTTGGGAGGGTACACAGACAGCACAGCTGACCTAAACTGGCCAAAATTAACTACAACATATAGTTCTGTGTTCAGCAATAAAAACTAAGAGGGAGGAAGGGAGGGACATTTGGAATTATGACAGTTGTCTTCCCAAGCAGCTGTTCTGCATGCTGTGGGGCACTGCTTTCCAGGAAGCGCCAAAACATCTGCCTGGCAATGGAAAGTAGCGAAGGAATTCCTTATTTTGCTTTCCTTGTGCATGTAACTTTTCTTCACTTATTAAACTCAATCCATGTCTCAATCCATGACTTTTCAAATTTTGCTCTTCTGATACTTTTCCCTGCCCTGCTGTAGGAGGTGGGGAGTGAGTGACTGATTGTGTGGGTGCTTAGCTGCTGGTCAGCATCAACACACAATAAGAACCAGCATCCTCAGGATCATTCCTTGGAAAATAGAAAATACATGTTACTCAGGAAGGTCCAGTGAAAAGTAGGACTTTTCCAAGACATCATCCTAAAGGTTACATGAAGGTGTCATGCTACCACCATAACTAGATGGGAGGAATTTAGTGGCAGTTAAGAGCATGACAGGTTTTTTCTGAGAAGAAAGAAGTAAATGAGAGACATCCTAGGGGCAAGTTTCACTGAAATACAATACTAAAAATTGAGTTGGTTTTGGACAGACTATAGCCTGAAATAAAATAAAAATCTAGAATTAGTACAGCACATGCATCAGCAAAACAAGCTATTCCAGCTGTCCCCAGGCTGGCAAGAAGCGGTAGATAAACCTGGGATGTACTCTCATGTGGGGAGAAATTCTTCATATGGTTCTTGATCTATCTGCTACTCAAGGCTTTAATATGGACAGTTTCCTACTAGAAACTCAACAGAGAAAAAATGCATTTAGTAAAAAGTATTATGTTTTTTGCAACAATCGTCTTCCATTACCTACTTCCAATCCCAAGCTAATTTACTTTTTATAGCTCTCATACTTCCTATCCCTATCAGAAATATGAATAGAGGAGAGGAAAAAAAAAAAAAAAAAGAAGGAAAGAAAAAAGACCCTTCCTGGGAGTATTTTTACCAATCTGCTTCCTATTCGAATCTTAATCAAAATGTACAATGTATCTTTCCCCTGAAAACATAAGAAGGATGACCTGCTCTCAAATTTATGGCATAAATTGGTCTGAAAATTTAATTTTTTTTTTCAATTTTGTCCTCATCACATGATGGCTGCACCTTTTTAATAATAATGAAGTATGCAGCCTCTGTATTTTCCCTCCTAATTATTTTCTTATTTCTTGAATGCTCTGTATTTTTTTGTCTTATGACTTCTTTCAGTGTCTCAGCAGCATTTCTGCTTTTACCCTCTCTATCCCATTTTCATCTCACTTTATCTTCTCCATCCTATTTGCTCCTCTGTATTTTTAAACAAGTCACTGATAGATGTCTACAGATTTATATTCCTCTCTCTTCTTCTCATTTCAGTGCTTTCTATCAGTCAGTCATCCTTTGAAGTATTCCCATGTTTGCTTAAACTCAAGGGCCAATATTATGTGAGTAAATATAAAACTCTGTCTCTGTGTTATAAAGCTGCCTTTGACTTTTGTAGCTGTTTTATGTTTTGCATTTAGCTGAGATTTAGGATCTGTGAATATTTCAAAATATTTAAGATCATTGAGAATTTAAGAAAGAGTGTGGATATAAAACACCTAGAAGAAAGATAAAGGCCTGGATTCTGGGTTATGCAGAGAAACTTTAAGAAAAATAGGCCCTGGAGTCCTACATTTCCAGAGAACTCTGAGTGATTTTAGATATTCATCTCCCACTTCCTACTCCTTTGTCCTGTGGCAAAGCCTCTGTGTTGTGAAATACAGCGTCTGCTAAAGCAAATGAAAAAATAGCAGGGCATTTGAAATGTGATTCCTGCGTCACACCGAGGGCATTGTGTTTGCCAGCTGTTAGCCAACCAGCTGGATTTAGCTATTTATCCAAGACCAAATCCCCAATGGGTACAAATCATTAGGGCTCAATCAGACGAGAGCTATGATATTTTGCACCGAGTAGCACTCCTCCAGGCAATTTAATTTCTCCACAGGTGAAAAACACATTCTACCCACTACACCAGGTGGACCAAAGCCTGGCTTTCTGTACCCAGTCTAAATAAGAACTCCTTCAAACTCTAATCTAGGTCTGCATATATACACAATACATATATATGTGTGTGTGTGTGTGTATATATATATATATATATATATATATATAAATGTTATATAACATATTGACATTGACATTTCTATAACAGATCTCAGTGTTCATAATTTATAGTTAAGATGTGCATTTCAGCCATACATTAAAGTTGATATCATTTGGCATTTTTTTTATCTATTCAGAACTTTGGGGGGCATGCAAACTGGAATCAGTTTGATTGATCAGTTTCATTACCTTGATCAAAGGTAATGTGTTTGTTCAAGGCATAAACCAGGATTTGTGTTAATCATACTCATGGTTTGCATTGTGGTGCTTTGTGTCTAAATGTAAAAACCAAATATATTCAGTCCTATTTTCATACCATTTTTTTCTAACTGATTTCAGTGTCTATTTCACTGACCTTAGACATTGAGAGTCAACTTCACACTATAAAAACCTGTATTTCTAACTGTGAGTAATAGACTCCAAGTCCACTTTTCCTCTAAAAAGTGAACTTTAGTCAGTAGAGTTGAGTAGTGAGAGAGCTCTGACCAGTTGTGGGTGAGTATTGTCAGGTAGGTTTCGCTGTTTGGTGAACTCCAGCAAGTGTACCGAGTAAAGGCTGCCTCCACAAGTGAGGTAGAGCATTCACATCAGGTGGAAGTTGGGGCAAGATGATAGATAGGGATGTGTATTAGGCTTGTGTTGAAGGTGTAATGTCTTCTATGAGAGGCTGGGGATATTTAGGTTAAATTTGTACGTCTTTATGAGAGAGTCACTGGCTAAAAACTAAAGGTATCACTATGTTGGAATGTGAAACTCTACAGGAAAATGAAAAAAAGTTTAAAATTAAAATACATTATTTTTGCATATTGGCATTATCCACATTCAGTGGTTATTGATGGAAAAAAAAGAGAAAGGAGGAAGACAAGAAGGGAATGCAGAGTTTGTGACATGAACTACTAAAGCTAAAGCAGCTGCAGGCTTCAGAAACTATGTTTCATTCTCTCCAACCTTCACCTACTTTCTACTAGAAGACCATTTTTGCTCTGTCTTCTGTCAACAGATGCAAATTTCAGTGTGTGCTTCAGTTCTGTTGCTCTAGGTGCTGCTGGTGTCCTTGCACTACTGGAAGCTTACAAACCTAACTTGAAAGCTAAGCTCTTTCAGCAACATTATCTCTGACATTCAGTCTTTTTAAACTGTCATATATCTATATTAAATGACTGAAAAATAATCCTAAACAATAAAAGAAACAAACCCAAATCCTCTTGCAGCAAGAAAGTTATTTTTTGAGAAAGTGAAAATTATTAAAAGCTAACATTCCTCAATTTGAAAAGAAGGAAAATTTCAGATTTGGTCTTTGAGGAGAGTTTAACTAGTCTGCTTTCAATTTCTATTACTAGGTCCAAATCTCTCCTCATACACATGGTTCTGTATGAAGTAGTGTTCCACCTGGACTCCAATTGCTCCTCTAAAAAGATAAAGGTCTTATACAGCTCCAGTGAACACCTTGGACCTTAGGGTGTCTCAAAGACATTTGATGCCTTTGTGAAGAAAACAGAATCAATCCTGCCTGCTTGGGTTTTTTTTCCTTTCTTCTCCTTTTTCTTCCTGAATATAGCCAAGCAAAGATTTGTTTTATAAGTTCTATGCACAGCACTTGCCAAACCATTTGATCATATCAATTCAGTGTAAACCAAAAATTTAAGCCCACCATAGGGAGTGAAAATATTTATCTGAATGCTGATAGATAAATTGTATTCTTGAGGCAGGGGTTAAAAACCTTGAGCTTGGTGTTTGGCTTTGTTTTGTTTCTGTCCTGAAATCTATTCTTAAACAAATCAGACAAACACACCTTACCAAGCACCATGGGGAAAAGAATATAGGGATTCATAAATATTCTCCTAGTTTGTATGCATGATTCACTGTCTGGTGGCAAAAATCAATTTGTCTCTTTAAAAAGGCCCCCTTGGGGCTAGAGGAAAGCAGAGCTGTAATGGTTTACTGTCTTGAGAGCCTTTGTCTGATGACAAACAGAACTGGAATTGACAACAGAGAGTTATAGTCATGAGTAAAATTATTCATGTGTTATGACTTTTTCCCTCACCTGGCTTTGCAAAACTGCACCTGCAAAAGAGTGTATCTATGTCATTCATGTAGTCACCTCGATTGCATGCTTCCCTGGTATTTACAGGCACTGACAGGGCTTGCATTTTTCCATCCATTTATATGTGCTGATATCCCTTTGCAAATCAAGCACTCTGCCGTCTGCACAAATGTACAGGTGTTGGTAGATATTAGACCATGCACAGCAGAGAACCCCATTGAGAGTGTTCCAACCTTTATGTCACACAGTGAAGTATATGAAAGAAAAGATGCATGTCTACACACATTTCATTACCTTACAGGCGGCATCAGAGACTAGAGACAGCATTAGGCAGAAACTCAGAAAACACAGGTTTTATTCACAGTTCAGGCCTTGATCTGCTGTATTACTTTAGACACATACTGTTACCTCTCTGTAACTTCTCCCCTTCTACTAGATCTTATTTTCTTTAATTGAAAGGTAAAAATTTGAAATACCATCCATTTGTACTGTAGCTAATGCAGAGAGGTTTCTACCTCTTACAGTCACCAGCTATTTTTTTGTTACAGTTAAAATTATTCAGTAATACCATCCCAAATTTAATGTCTATCTTAGAAATATCAGTGGAGCATTGGTGGTTGATAAAACACAAAGGTTTGACCCAGTACCTGAGAATTTTTTAAAGCATCTTGCTTTTAATCTACAAATAAAATTTATTATTTATTAAATTTTACGCTGAAGTTAACTAAGGCTTCAATATATTTAATGTGACATAGGAAATTACAGACTGTGGCAATGAAACACTGGACTGGTCACAAAACCTTTTGAATTCTTATTTGTTCTGATTGAAAATCTCGAAGTCACCTGTACGTTTTCTAATGAAGTTGTAGTAGTTTAACCCAGCTAGCAACTAAGCCCCACACAGCTGCTCACTCACTCCCCATCCATGTGATGGAGGAGCAAACTGAGAGGGTAAAAGTGAGAAATCTCATGGGTTGAGATATAATTTAATAGGCAAAGCCGAAGCCACGCCCACAAGCAAAGCAAGACAACGAATCCATTCACCCCTTCCCATGGGCGGACAGGTGTTCAGCCATCCCCAGGAGAGCAGGGCCCCATCACACGTAACAGTGACTTGGGAAGACCAATGTCTTCAGACCAAACACCCTCTCTTCCTTCTTCTTCCCCCATCTTTACAGTCTGAGCACGATGCCATGTAGTATAGAATGTGCCTTTGTTCAGTTAGGATCAGCTGCCCGGGCTGTGTCCCCTCCCAGCTCCTTGCATGCCCCAGCCTCTCTCTGTTGGGGTGGGGTGAGAGACAGAAAGGGCCCTGATAGTGTCAGCACTGCTCAGCTGTAACAAACACAGCCCTGTGCTACAAGCCCTGTTTTTGTCACAAATACAAAACACAGCCCCCTGGTAGCTACTATGAAGAAAATTCATTCTACGCCATCCAAAACCTGCATGAAAGTGTAGCTAAAAATAATTTTTGAAAACAAAAGGAAAAAAGAAAGAAAAATAAATTATTAAGAAAACTTTTTTTGCCCCTTGAATGTGTGTTTGCTCAAACCAGAAGTATATCAATTCAATAAAATGGAAACTGACGATTGAACCTTGTTTCAGTTGAAAAATGGAGAAAGATGGTTAGAAACAAGTAAAAAGATGTCTGTCCTCTATGAAGGTACTCAGGGAGATAAGGATATACCCCAAGTTCACATTATATGCAGCGATAAGCTGTCAGCGTACAGATGATAAGTTCTGTTGGCACTGGATGCAGAAAAACAATTCAATACAAAGTTAGTATTATGCATAAGGATATTCTGGATTGATTGTACAACCAGATGTTGTGTGAATTCAATCAAGAAACGGTTTTTGTCACCTCTATTCAAACAGACATGCCAGCTTCATTCCCAGTTGAGATGAGAATAGGAATCCGTTGCTTACTCTATTAACAACAGACAATTTTTCTAATAATGAATAGATTTTTTCTAGTCTTCTGATGAGGCTGTTGAGTGTCAGATATAGCTGTGAGACTTTTTTTTTAATTTTCTCTAGAGAGGGATCAAGAGTTTAATTTTGTTCTGAGGATCTCATTTTAAATGCAGCTGAAACAGAAGTAAACTGCTCAGTGGCATATGCCCACAGGTAATACGATAGCTCTCTCTAATAGGAGAAGGCATATACCCAAGGTAAAGGCTAAACAGGAGATAAGTGATAAAAGAAAAAAAATCAACATCATAAAAGTATATATTAATTCAGTGAAAATCACTTGGTCCAGGTCAGCTAGAAGATAGTACTGGTGAGGTTCAGTGATATCAAAATATATATATACTCATATGTGTTTTCTCTGTTTGTATGCTGAACAAAGTGCATTGAAAGCAGAAAAAAAGTTCATAAAACTAGAAATACTTTTTTCTAAATTAGAAAATATTTTCTTCTCAAAATTTAATCTTTTATTTATGACCTCATACCCACTGTGAGGTTTAGAGTTCTCTCTTCCCTAAAGAAGAAACCACCTTCTTTCTTTCTGTTTAGAGAATGTGAGTAAATGAAAAGCATTTCATTACCATTACCTACAACCAGAAACAAAAGAGACAGTGTCAGGTATTCCCAGCCTTTCTCCTAATCCTGTAGCTTTGCCTTTGTACAAAACTTAATGAACTGGCATTGCATTATTCTACATGCATTTACTGCAAAGACGTTTCCACTGAAGTAGCAAGGTCGGTCAATAAACTTCTTATGAAGGAGTTGGAGAATGGAAGTTTGGTTGCACTACCCCCTACTGCCTCCAAAAACAGTTACAATTTCTTTTTATTTGAAGACCATTCTGATCATAAGCCATTGGCGTCTTGCTTAATAGGCACATCCCATGGCCTGCTGGGCCAGTATGACTTAGTAGGAAAGGGAGACACTGCTGGGAAAACGTGCACAAGGGAGATGAGTTGTAAAAGTGTAATTGGCACACACACAGAGCAAAATATCCCTGAAGACTCAGAAGACTTCTCAGTCTTGAAAACATTTACAGCCAAGCACAGTGATTTATACCCCAATTCCAGCGGATTTACTCATGAGAGCAAGTAATATGCTCAGTAGTAATTAACAAGCTAGAATTTTCTCTGTTATTTTCACTGACTCTCACGCCTCTTCACACTGTCAAAGAGGTGTGAAAGAAGAAGGACTGAGAACAGGATCTTATTTCATGTTTTTTCCTCAAAGACATTTTTGTGCTATCAAATCCGGCTTAGGAGAACAAATGTCACCAACCAAGTAGAATCAACAAATGTGTAAATCCATATGTCCCCATCTCATTTATCTCTTCATGTGTGCCCCAACAGTCCCCCAAAACAGCATTCATCTAAATAAGTTGTGAATTTCAAAATTGAAATGGTAAAGCTGGCAATTTGTCTATTTAGTTTTTCAGTTTTCTTTTTTAGTTTTCCCCTAAAAACACATCTACACAAGCTGACAAATGAGAATTGCTGCATCAAGTCAGGTACCCAGGTGTGGTCAAAAAATTAACATTCATTAAACACTGGTTGGCTCTAGGAAATTATAAACATCCTTCCTCTTCCAAGTTTTAAACCATCAGTTTAAAGTTCTCTTTTCAAAATAGCACTCAAAGTCTTGTTGAGCTTTAAAGCTTGTGCTGAAGTTTCAGTAAATGGGGCAAATGTGTACTGAAGTAATGTCTTATTTGATTTCTTAAAATCAAGCTCTGTTTCAGCCACTTATACGTGAATTTACAGCTAAAGCTGCCATATACAATAAAATAAGACAAAATTACTTTTTACCTTGCAGAGGGAGTTGCATGAAAGAATACATTTAATATTGCACTGTGCTTACACTCCTAGGAAAAAAAAAGGAGGAAGCGTTAGCTGAATTAAGACAATATTTTGTGTGCAATTTTAACTGTAATAGTCAGGAAGGTTTTCTTCTCTGTAAATATTTGAGTTAGGAAACTATCCCTTGAAAAAAGTATTTCTCTACATACTTAGTTCCTTTTTAAAAATTTACTTTATTCCCTGTCTTTTCTCAGAAATTTTATCCAACCTTACATCATAGTTTTTCTTTTTCTTATTTTTTTTACTTCATTTGGTATGAGTTACAATGGTTTTTTCTACTATCACATATGCAGTTGTGTATTACAGATAGACATATTCAATGCTCAGGTGTACGTATACATTCCAAGATGAATCTCTACAGTATAGTTTTTGTCTTCAAGATATTTTGGGATTTAGAAAATGACATATCACAGAACTGTTTGGGTTGGAAGGGACCTGTGGAAATCAACCAGTCCAACCCCGCTGCCAAAGCAGGGTCACCTAGAGCAGGTTACACAGCTACGTGTCAGGTTTTGAAGTCTCCAGAAAGGGAGACTCCTTTGCAGCCTGTTCCAGTGCACTGCCACCAAGTTCTTCCTTATGCTGAGGTGGAACTTCTTGTGCTTTTTTTATGCCCATGACTTCTTGTTCTGTCATTGGGCACCACTGAAAAGAGACTGGCACCATCCTCATGGCACCCGATTTGAGGTATTTTTACGCATGGATGAAATTACAAGATATCAATGAGGCTTAAGTGATCTTCTGTTCTTTCTAAGCTAGGACAGTAACAGATTTCTCCTATATTTTTCAGAGATGTTAAATATTGATAAACATCTTTCCTTTAAAATGTTCACCACTTAATTTTCCCTAGAAAAAAATAGTTTCATTAAATCTTCAGTTTTGCAAATCTCATTATTCAAAATTAATATTTCTGGTGGAGCAAAATTAACTAAAGTTAAGTAGTTTTTAGTAACCAGAGGTAAAATCTTGATTATCATTCAGTTCCATGGCACAATGACCTCTGATTTTATTGCAGACAGGATCCAAAACCAATTTTGGTATTTATACTATTCCAGCCAAGTGCTCATGAAATTCTTTAATAAATAACGAGTCTTAGATATTTTCCTGAGAAGAAATCTGACATGGCAGGTTAGTTGGTTTTGGCCGATACCTTCTTCCTCCTCACAATGGATGACCCTGAAGAGACCAGCTGAAGAAGAGGTCTCATTACACCTCAATATGTCAGAACAGTTCTGAGAGAGGGAAAAATTTAGGTTGTAAGCATCCAATAATTCCTGAAGTTATCTTTTTCCTTCTCTTCCTACTACTGTGCCCCTGACTGCTGCCTCCCAGACACACCAAAGCACTATCACAACACCAAGTCGTAAGCGAGTAGCTGGAGCGCTTGTGCAGAGGTGCAAGGAGGCAACAGGGCAAGGAAGAGCCTTGTGCGAGGCTGCTGAAGGGAGTTCCTGGCTGTCAGATGCTGCTGTCCTTTCCACTCCTCAGCTGCTTTGTGAAGCCCTTGCCTGAGGAGAGACAACCTTATGTGGGGACCATTGATCCAGAGATTCCAGTAAGAAACATTCAGGTAGCACCTTTTGTACCAAATAAACTTAGGGTGTATAAGGACCTTCCAGCTGAGCTGTTAGACTGTGTTTGTTCAGTTTAACAAAGGCCCCCATCATGACAAAGGTTTTAGAAAGTGCCCTTTAGGACAAACTGCATCAGGTTACCAAACAGATCCTTGTGAGGATAACACTTGAGTGAGAAACCTACAGGCAAATACCGCTTGGTGCTCTTTTCATTTTGAACGAAACTTCCTCCAGAAAGGAATCCTGGTTAACACATCATCTTTCTTCTACCACAAGGGTAAAAAGACTCTTCAGCACTGCTGTAACGCGGTCCTGAACCTAGACACATTGATTTCTCTTCCTGACTTACTGGGAAATTTTGCTGTGTTGCCAGAGAACAGCTCCGCAATTCTGTCTTTGTGAGCTGTGTAGGTACTTCTAAGGGCAGAATTTTAAAAAAGTGTTTCAAGGTTCCCTTTTCAATGACCTAATATTATTTCACTTGAAGTAATCTGAGCATACTTGGTAGCACCAGATTTTGATAAAAAATGCTCTTTGAAAAAAAAAAATATTTTATGTGTAAGTCACATTGTCACTTTATATTAACTTTCTTATCCATTTCACCTTTATACTGTCCTCTGTATTCATTCATTTTTAACTAAGTTATCTTTTTTCACTCCTGAAATAGATTTTTAGAAAGACAGGAGTGCCTGTCTCAGACTTAAAGAAAGCTATTGCTCTGGCAATTAAAAGCTGCTTGAACTCTTCATAAGAAAAGGAAATTTTGTTAGAACCATGTTCATACTGTAGACTAATGAAGTTAATGTATAACTCTATCACATAGCTTTCCATCCTTGAATCTTTGAATGCTTTACAAAAAGACTCTTCAGTAGTACAATGTAACTTTGCTCAGTGATTTTGGCCTCCTGAGTGGTTTTCTAGTATGGATAAATCCCTAGACAGAAATGCTACTTTATATCAAAATGCACCTGATCAATCAAATACAGCATAAATATCAAATTCTGTAAACTAAATGTTGTGACTTTCTTGCACTGGGTTTTGATTCTGAAGCACTAAATGTGACATTTCTGTAAATAGACTGCTTTTGTTCCACATTTCCTCAAACACAGATATGCTCTTAGCTAAAAAGATCTCCAACCTAAAATTAGTAATGGCAGCGCTCAGGATCTCTAAATGCCTGTTGTGATTTTTTTTTTCCCTAATTGTTCCATTTTGATCTAATATCAGATTATAGAGATAGATCAGTTAAGTGTAGTGCTGTATGATGCCATTTCTTTGGCTTCAGCAAATAGGAAGACTTTTAGCTAATGTCCTTTCTATCTTCAGAGTCAGTAGATCTCAGACCCTGCTGCTGTGGTTTATGTCCACTTATAATTACAGCACAGTTTACAAAGATTCCTAAATGCATTTCAGAACACAAAGTGTCCTTAAAGGAGATGTTCTCCTTCTGCATGTGACCATGTCAAGGATCACAGGATGTAATGACACAGGTACACTGCAATGTGAATGATACTAGTGATTTTGAAGTAGCATTTAAAAATCTGCTTTCTCAGCAACTCATGTTACCATGTTGTTTGTGGTATGTCAATAGCTCATGAGAAATCACACAAACCTTCTGGTGAAGGTAGAGTAAAAGTCATTTCATCACAAAGATTTTTGTAGTGCTGCTCCACGTTCCTTGTCTTCATGAGTGCCTGTGGTACACGAAATGCAAACTGAAAGCACGTAACTAAAAAGTCTCCTCTGGTTAGTTCTGCACTAATCTCAGCTCAGGTTAAGGAATACCTTTGTATTCTTGAGATAGCTCTACTCCCTAAGCCACCATATAAAACATTTAACAGGCCCCTGCTCACTCTCCCAAAATTTTTTACTGTGGGATTTTAAACAGCAACATAATAACCCTACCAGCAAGGGCACTACATCCACTCTCATTAGCTTGGAAGAAATTTAACTCTACAGAATGCATCAAAATCCCTGCTGTGAAACATGCCATCTTCTAAGTGCAGTCAAAATAAGCTCTATAATCTCTTATTCATTTTAAAATCAAAATTATTCAAGCCTCTGATTTCTCCTTTATTTTCGTGCTGCAGTCTTGGTGATTTTATAAATCCTGAATAAAAATAACAGATCATTATTCACAGTCCTTTTAGTCTTCATTAGCACAGGCTGGCTCACCAGCTTGCTAAATAAACAGAACATATAGGTTAGACATATGTTTTTTCACCTGACTTCATGATGCAAAAAGTACTTCAGTTCTATTTCAGCCCTTTCCTGTGTGAGAACAGAATGCACCAATTAATAATGTCAAATTACAGCCAGAAACCCATGCCTGAATGAGCTTGTCAGGACAATGAGACTTTTCCGCTTATTTTTTTCAGAAAATTCAAGTGAAAGAGAGAAGCTGTGAGCAGTTGTAAAATTCTCAGTCCTTTATCAGTGCCACAAATAAATATGTGTAAAAAGCTTGCATGTTTAATACTTTAAAATTACATAAAATAAAATGTTAAAAGTCAAGCTTTATGTATGAAGCATTAAAAAAAATGCCAATTTTTGTGTGCTTTGCAATGATGGTATCAGCTATTTAGTAATGAATTTAAGGGGTTTTTAATTCTTATTTGTACAAACCACCCTAATCATTTATTCCACTTTTATTGGCAGTATTATGAAAACAAGTTAACTCTGAAAGACACCTGGCAGGTCTTGGATTTAATGGTAGGGCTCACCAAGAAAAAGAATCAAGAGAGGATTTGCCTGCTTTTGGAATAGCATAGCTGTCCTAGACCCTCTTTGGACACGACAGGTTCGAAAGAACACCCTATTTCTTACAGCTGCTTATTTATACCTTATTACTCTCATGCAAAATAAATAGACTTTGTTGTTTTCAAAGACTGAGGGGATTTGCATCTCAGAAAATGGACCAAGCATTATTGTGTTGCTGCTGAGTACCATAGCAATTACACAGCAGGCAATTCCCAAACTGAGAGGTGGGTTAAAATAAGTGCAATAATAGAGAGTGAGTACAATAATAAGAAAGCAATTTTCCCCATTGTGCTATGGGCTCTCTTACCCAACCAGTCTTCTTACACCTCCCAAAGTCAAACAACTTGTGGGTAGCTTGTTTGGCAGCTGTCTGAGCTGCTGCACGCTTGCTGGAATAACTCACCCACAGATGTCTATGCCTACTATCCTGGCAGTGGCCAGACTTTGGAGCATTTCCCGCAGTTTGCGGCAAGAAGCAGCACTGCAACAAGGACTGACTCTTCTCCCACAGGCTTGGTGTTCAATTCAGCTGTACTACAGCCATTCTCTTTATACTGGAGTGGTGCTTACAGCATTCTTAGACTAGAATGGAAACCAGTTTAGAAGTACTATTGTAACATCAGTGTAATGTGGAGACAATTAAAACAACTATGTTGCCTATCCAGCAGGAATAAAGGGGTCCTTGCTTTATCCTAGTCTACCAAATTGATAATGATAATGGAGGAATCTCTTCCTTCCAGCCAGGACAGCTGATAATTGTTTAAGTGGTTAGGTGTAAGTACAGCAAATAAAGTCATCCAGTCACCTGCCATCATCTAAGCAGCAGTAGCTGAACTGGCTGTGGGCAGTGTCTTACAAGGGGATTCAATAGCTCAGCTAAGAGATGAAAGATCAATCTTCCATCTAAATCAAATCAATCTATACATTCAACTAACACATAATTATAGCAAATTTACTTTTCTTTTGCAGTTATTTCATGCACCATTGTGTTCAAGATATCTCTGTAGAAATGGCAAAATCTTCTGGGAAGGCTTCTAGGGTGGACACATCTTTGACTACGTGGAGTCAGGTGGCAGCTGCCCATCTGCCTTAGGTCAGATCTGCCAGTGGACAGCTCTATGTTTCTATAGTGCCTTTTAATGTCTTTCCTCCATGCTCAGATACCAGCTACGAAGCAGTGAATCATGGAGATGTAGAACAAACATCACATGTCCAAAAGATGCCTGTTCAGATGAGACCACAAACCTTCCACTGTGGTTAACTTAATACAGTTATCACAATTTCTTCGTCAGTTATCATGTTCGTAGCTAAATCCTCCTCATAAAGTAGAAGCATTTACAGAGGAAAGATAGTAAAAAACTTACAGGGCAGCTAAATCCAGCATGACAATTTCCCTCAGAAAAAATACACCTGTGTTTGTGACACCTTTCATGAACAAAAAGCTTTTGAACAAACACACCTGGAGGAGGGAAAGAAAAGAATGGAAAAACCTCTTAGAATGGAAAAACCTCTTAGAAACACTGTGTGATCAAATCTGAGCAAAATTTGATCAGAAGATGAAATATCTTCTTTTTTTGTGTGTGTGTGGGGGGGTTATGGTGGTTGAAAAAATATTTTGGCTTTATTTATTCTGCTGCTCTATCTGTTGTGGAGAAGGCTGGCACCTGCCCTTCTACCCTAAGGAAAGGGCTAAGTACAATTGTGCTGCCCCCAGAAACCCCAGCAGGGAACTAACCTGTGCCAGCCCATTTTTTGTTGTAACTTATTTTCTCTCACTGGTCAGCAATTTGGAGGTCACTTGCATGGAAAAAGGAGAGAGCAGCTTATTGGCAGCTACTCTGCTGCCATGGTGATTCCTAGAGTATAGAGAATAGTGCATGGAGGATCATAGGGGGATATGAGGAGGTAGGAGTCATCATTTTTATATGGAACAGAAAATAATAGAGAAAGAAAAGTAATGTAGGTCTGTAACAGCAAAAATGGAACAACATTTTATACATCAAAGAAAAAGACGGCAGCAAAAGAGTTGCAGAGATAGGAAGGACAGGGATGCATGGTAAATTTCATCAGATTGGCTTAGTATCATTTTAAGAAGATGTAGTGGGATTGGGGAGATTTTTGTTTGCTTGTTTTTCTCATAAATTCAAAGACAGAAATATGCTGGCCAGCTCTAAGAAAGGGGCATCAGTCGTGCAGGCATTTTTCCAACATCACCACTGGGCCCTATGAATGTCAGGTGCTGTTCAAAAAACTAATTAGTTTGTTTTCCTTCAATACTTTGTTGAAAGAATGTTTCATTACGATGCAAATGGTGTTAACTCACAACACAAGCTAATCGAATTCTTTCAAAACATTCCATGTAGACCCTTATCATAACCTGCCGAACAATAAATGCTAAACTCACTTTAGAAGATAAAATTCATATTGGTAGCAGGACGCTGACTGTCAGACTATTTACAGCTTTTATTATTTCAGATGCCGTGAGTCCCAAAGTAATTCATCTTGTTACCTCTGTTAACAATGGATTGGCACTTGCCAATGTCACTAGCTGGGCTGATAGCTGAAAAGTAAACTACTGCCTTTGTGAAAAAAATATGTTTGAAATGCATCCTATGACGTGTTTTTTTCTGCTGCTGCAGCCCCTCCCTCTCCTTCCTGCCAGCAGCAAATACAGCAGGGCCTCAGAGAATGAACAGGTTCAGGAAAGCTGCAGCCACATGCTCACTCCTCTGTCATCTTTGCCAGTCCAATTACACATTAATTCAGTCTCTCTGCTGCACTTTCCTGCCCAATGACTTTCTCTGAACACATTGCTGAGTGCTTTCATTCCTTTCTACTCCTGCCTTCATTTTGGCTGGATCAAGAAATTTCAAAAGGCAGTCTGGATCAGCCCCTGCCTGCTCATTAATCATTCATTAAGTCCACTGTATTCCTGGCCTTTCAGTTGGCAAGTTCATTGATTCGAGCCATAGTGAAGCTCGGGTCCCAGGAGGGTGATGAGGGCTGCCATGAGTGCTGTGCTCTGAGGGTGCCATCGACATGAGGTGCTGATATTGGATGAACAGCAGTTTATGGCGCAGCTGAACCACCGAGCCTACACTCTACACAACTCTTGCACAACACACAGTTCCTATCTTCCAGGTGAGAGGAAAAATGCTGGGCTGCAGATACAACTGAACTGAGAGTCTTGGCCAGGCAGAAAACTTAATATAAGATGCAAACACAAACCTGATTGCTCTGCTGTTCAGATCTGGAGGGCTGATGCTCAGTATCACGCTACCTCAGCTGACAGAGCTTACACTGATCTCTCACAGGAACCAAAAATCAAGCTCTGGAAAGTCATTGTTGTTGAGCAGAAGAGAGTTTCAATGCCAAATTGGACAAGAACAAAGGGTAGGAAACTTTTTCCTGGTGACAGTCATGTTACTGACTTAGAAGTATCGATGACTAAAACAGTAGTACTCAGAAGCCCTAGTAGAGTAATAACAGTAATGTTAATGTCATTATTTTCTCCAGGTGGAAGTATTTCTCCCAGCTTCACAGTAAAATCCAGCTTATATTCACTGCAACAATTTAATCATTTTGCAGGCAGAAAGAAAATAATATAGCGATTACCAAAATACAGTATTTTTTAAATGTTGTGATTTATTGCCAAAAAAATGTGCAGATAAGCAGATGTGCTTTTAGATAGAAACAGTTTAGAGACCTTTAAAATACTAATATCCACTGCAGAATTTCTTGTTTTGTTCTTGACTCAATCTCAACAATAGGTTAATAGACTTAACCTTGCCACTGGAAGGCATGCTCATATATGTGCAAATAAAAGCTTTTACAGGACTGATAGCATAACTGAGATGAAAATAGTAATTTTAATCCACAGAAATTTTAAAGATATGGAGGTAATTTTTAATCTGATATTGTGATTGAAGAATCATCATTCTTCAATGTAAAAATTAAATTTGTAACTTTAATCTCCCTGTAAAAACTAAAATTTGCAGAAGAACATTGTTTTGGTTAAATCAAAGCATTCTATTTTTTTTTTTTAATTTCTAAAAGGTTCATTGCTATTTAAGTAATTTTCTCTTAATGTCCTATGTTTTTTGAAGAACAGTATTTTTATTTCTGGTTCAAAACACTTTTTGATGCAGTATTTATTTAATCAAAATGCAACACTTAATACAATGGGTTTTTTATAATGTTTGAGCTTTACACTGTGATTGGAGGTTGGTTGAACTGATCACTGATTCACCAATCCTGTAAGCTAATATGTCTTTGGTTTTGCCTATTTCTAATTCACACTACTGAGTCAGTGGCCCCTTCAAGAAATGTCTCCCACTGGTCCATCTAGGTCTGAAGCCTGCCCTCAGATCCTGGTTAGACTATTCTGTAGCTCTCTTGCAGCCCATAATACTTGGTTTTCTCCCACAGGTAATCAAGATTCAGAGGGAATTGGTGTACATCCCAGTCTGCTCAAATACAGAATGAAAACCTGGGAATTGTAGCAACTACTCCCAGGAGGAGATTGACTTCACATCTTCACAAAGAAACAATTTTTCATTAAGTTCTATTAGGAATCTTTTATTTGGATCCTCTAACAGACATTTATGAAAATAACAAAAAGTGACTAGCTTTTCTTTGCAAAACTCTGGACTGTTGCAAAACTCTTGACTTTGCAAAACAATATATCAAGGACAGAAGGATGGGCAAGTGAAACTGTGAAGGTGGATATTGTGCAAATGGGAAGAGAAGGAGCATAAAGAGTATGTAGGATATGAGAGAGATCTGGGGTGGCTGTAGCCAGACAAAGCATCTTTAAACACACCTTTGCTGCTAAGTGTTTCATACACTGTACCAGCATGAAGTAAAAGAGGGTCTATGCACCAATAAGCCTGGGTGGAAAAATAGAGAAAAGTCTACATTTAGCTTAAGTTCATTAGAAATATTCACTCTGTTCTCTGTATTTCGTACTCTGAAATTCTAAAACAGAAAAACAAAACAAAGCACAAAACAAAAACAAAACCAACAAACAACAACAACAACAACACAACAAACCAAAGCAAACCACTAGCTCACCAGAATGAACTTCACCTCACAACCAGGAAGAGTATTTGCTTTGAAATATAATTGAAGTAAGGACAAAGTAAAATTACAGAACAGCAAGGCAAGCACCCACCGCATTTTCTCTGTGAGATACTGTTCCAAAAACTCAGTGATGCAAGATGCTCATACTGTGTAAAACACTAAATTATTCATTTGATTTGCATTTAATGGTTCCAAAAAACCCAAGCTGGTAAAACACACACAACACTTAATGCACCTTTATTTTCATTCTTTTTTTTTTTTTGCTTTGGAAGGCACTTGTTCCAACACCTTCTGCATGCAGGCTAAATTATTCCCCTCAAGTTTTGTCTCCATCCAACATTAGCAGAAAGGAGTATAGTCTTCCATTCCCATGAGGCACATATGTTTTCACACCTCCCAAGTACGTCGCTTTCAACTGCTTGTTAAACAGAGCCAATGAAACTGAGAATTCTTAAACAAAACACACATTAGCATGCCTCTTGTTTTCTTAGATTTTCATTGCTTCATTTACTATTTAGAACTTCATCCCACTCCTATTGAAGTGAATAATGAAACTCCCATTGATTTCAATTTGAAAGCCTCTCAAATGCATTAACATCTAACTGTTGAAAAAGGGAAAGCAGAGCTGTGTAATGTTATCAACTAAAGTTTTACTTCTGTATCTGCTCTACACTTTTGTATTCTGGAAGTTATTGCTTTATCAGGGATATCTTCTGCTTGTGGCCATGTTTGCTAGTCTGTTGCCCAGTGCTTCAAATTTTATCCAAGTTGTACTACTGGAAGGGATACAATGAAATTTAGAACAAACATCCTACCTTTAAAATCTTGCATGTCTAGTAGTTATCAATTAATATTTAAACTTTTGAAGCAGAAGGAGGAGAAGAGACGTTAATCTGGTCCATCTCCTGTTTGATAATAAGTCTCACAGAACACCAGCTACTGCAGAGATAATTACCCCAAGCACCAGGCCTGCCCTGTACGTACTTCTGAAGTGACTGATAGGCTGGGAATGCTAATGCCACTTCCTCAGCTTCCATCAGCTGCACAAGCTATCTCCCTCCTCCCACTTCTAAACACCTCTGTGGCTCTGGGGCTGTCAGCAGAGCACGTGCCACTATCCATTCCTTCTCTTCCCATCCTTTCAGAGTCCTGTTACCACTTGTTTAATTACCTGCTCCACTAACCTCCACCATCTCCCTCCTTTTCCATCCTTCACCCCTGAATGATTTTATGGGTTCCAATTCATCTGAAGAAGATGTTGATGCCAGTGAAAATCTAACCATTCAGAAAGAGGCAGCCTGCACAATCACACTAAAACTTTTGCATCAAGCATTCAATCTCTGATGATCTGGCTGAGATCTTGCAGAATAGTGAACAGTTCCACAAAACTGGTTTCCAAAATCCAGTTCTGCTACTCTTCCTTCCCATATTTTATATTATCCCATGCATTTAAACTGTATATATTTCTGAAATCCCAACACACGTACATCTATCCCTATAAAAATTCCTTTGGGAAAAATTCCTGTGAAAGAAACACCTCTTTGACAAATCACAGAGTATAGCTTGCCTATGTTAACAGACAATTGTTTATAAGCATAACTAGATCTACTTGAATTATGTATTTTATTGTATTTGTTTAAAACAGTCATGGCTAAAATTTATTTTTGCTTTTCCTTTTTGAGAAAATTGCATTTTGAAGCTCAACAATTTTCATATCCTCCAACTTCCTCAAGATGCATTTAAGTAAATGTAATCAGTTTTGCTCTGAAGAAAAAGATTTCATTGACGCTAAGTACATGTTTTAAATTTATGCGTGGGTGATAGGCACCTTAAGCAGCAGTGACTTTTCTCTTGCCTTGCCTTTCTGATCTCACTGTCACTGGTCAGTTAAAGCCAATAGAACTGTGCTGGAGAGATGCAGCCTCATTTTAGGCAATTCTGAATGATTAAAAAAAGAAGAAACTCATCATCATAGCTGCTTCTTGCTCAAATTAAAAAAAAATTTAAAAAATAAAAGTAATCAGTGAGTTTTTGAATAAGGATTTGAATTTTTCATTGCAGAACACATCATCCACATCTTTCAGTGGAAAGTCAGTATGCTTTTATTTCATTTTTTCAGTTTTTTTTCCACAATTCATCATCTCCACAGGAGGTAGGCTTTCTTTCTTTTGAATATAGACAAACCCTGGTCCTCAGTTTCTTGTGGTGACAAGTTCATTGCAGAACAAATTCTTCTTTCTTTTGTTGATATTTTCAAGAACAACTTGCAGAGTGACTTGCTGCTCACCTTCACAGATGGTGGCAAAAAATACCCAAAAGGAGCAATCAAGAAGTTTTTCAACTTTTCTAACACTTTAAATCAGATGGTTTTGAAATATAGATATCGTATACTCCTCAATTGTTTTTATTCATTCCCTTTAATGCTTTTTTTATTTTTAAACATTACCACATTAATGGTTGTGGAGCCAAGAGGAGATAGAATGAAAGATCTCTTCATCTGCTTAGTCGCTCACTTAATGTCGTTTTTTTCAGTGTATGTTTTTGAAGAATGAACACTTTGAATTTTTAAAAATTTTTAAAATTTTAATCCCAAGAGATCTCATGTAATATTTAATAGGTTCTCAAAGACAGAGCTTTGTCTCCTCCTTTCCAGCTCAGAACAGTTTGGGTCACTTCTGACTTAATTCTAGCAGGTGAGAACCTCCAGTGCCAATACTGCCAGCAAGTCACAGACATATTTTGACACAGGCAGTCAGATTGAATGACTGCATATTTATGAGACCAGTTCCTTCTAGTCATCGTCCAAGTGTCCTTTTAACAGGATATATATATATATATAAAACTGCTTGCCATCAATATAACCATAGCTTTTTCCAAAGAAAGTTGCCTTCTCTTCTCATTATCATAATGACTCTGTTCTCTTCTCTAAATCCTGCTCCCTATTGGAACAAAACATTCTCTGGAAAAATATAGAAGGACATTCCCAGCAGAAGGGGCGAAAAAAAAATCTCCTTTCAATGGTATATTATTGATTAAGGTGCTGTGAATAAACAGATATATTTTTCCCTAGCTAAACTCAAAAATTTCCTCACAAAGCATCCAATTCTTGATAGATTTTCTTGTTTGGGATTGAAGATAATGGACTTATTTTATTTTATAGACTTGGGGAAAATAAACATAAGTAAAAGACGAATAAAAGACTCAAAACTTCACTTCATGCAAGAACTTACACAAATTTAACAGCCATTCAACAATTCCTGACTGTTTGTATATTGCACACAGACTGACAAACTCATGCATTCAAAATCTTTTTGAAGGGAAGACTACTCACAGATGCCTCAGCTGTGCTCTTATTATGCAAATGAATGTTGACATAAAGTTGCCCAAATATCTGAGAACTGCATTATCCTAGTGATTCCCACAGCACTGCCTTAGATCCTACCCCTCTCTACTAACAGCATTGTGGTTCCATTGTGGGAGGCTTTAGAGCATACTGATGCAAAAGAGCAGAATTTGCCCCTTAAAGTAACAGAGAGATTGACATATGTTTTCTCCATCCATTTGGCTAGCCTACAATAAAATGCCTAGTGCTCCATCAGAGTTTGTAATTGATTGGCCAGTGAACAGCTTGTTGATAATAACATATTCTCGCCATCTGATGTTTTGAACAATCCAGTAGCAATCTGCAGCAACGCTATTTGCACTATGTTCCCTGTGCTGGGCATAGATCCAGCTTTTACCACCACCAAGAACAAAGAAGCAGGAGGTCTGTCATAACCTTCAGAAGTTTTTGTGAGTAATTTTAAGGTTTTCAGAAACAGTTTGGTTTCTAGCAGAGGATTTGAACATGGAAATACTTTTCATGTTCTTTGTTTTATGTATCAGATTATGAGGGGGAAAGAAAGATGCACAGAACAAGTTTTCATAATAGATAAGCATTTAAAGGATACTGTCTTTGACTTCCTGCAAACACAGAGGTTCAAGCAATATTGAGAACATCCCATTAGTCATGTTAGGTGACCTTGGACTGATCTTCTAGGCTGTGTAATGCAGAGTATCTCAAACCATGTGCTCTGCCTATTCAGATTGTCTGCATTATCTCCCTTTGTGATCCTGCTACGGAATTCAAATCTCTGGGGAGCTTGATGTATGTATATGTTTGTTTACGCATATACGTACTAATATGCAGGCAGGTTTCTGCCAGACCTGAGCTTGGAATCTAAGAACCTTCTTAGCTGAGTGACCCCTTTTGGTTTAAGCTCTCTATAATCAAAACTTTTAAAATTATCTACAAATAGGAACATGCAAGTAATGCCATTGACAGAAGTCTTAGTGGAAGCAAGGTCTCTCCCAGGGCCAGAAACATTCCTCAGCTCTCTATAAATGCTTAGTACAGGCACTGAGAGTACAAATGCCAATGGGCTGAATTGTGAGACTGAGGAACATACCAGGAAGGAGATGTGTCCAGAACAGAATGTGAAGCTACTGGGGAACAGTAAATTGCTTTCAGAGCACTGTCTAAATTTAGGCACTTCCATTTCTATACAACAGCAGAGCAGGGGTTGAGAGGATCTAAGCCTTGCACTTCAGTTTCAATTTCAGCCCATTCAAACCCTCATTTCCATTTTAACAGTTCTTAAGCATGAGTATATTGTCTTTAATATAAGTGTATATTCTACATGTAATCATAAAGCTTAATAATGATCTCAAGTTGTGTTGTTATCAATCAAATCCTAGTGAATTTAATAGATTTATCTTGCCTTTTTATAACACTAAAAATGAGACCTTTTCCGTCACCAATTGCTATGATAGTCCAATATTTGCTAAATATGTATAGAATAACAGACAAAAAGACAAAGCACCTATTGTACACCTGCATTGCTTCTCTTTTAAAATATCCTCAGCTGTCCTGTTTCTTGGAGTTCCCTTTTAACTCTTTCAAAAAAACGTAAGATCCCAGTGCCATTGGTTATAAGGTTTAAGTTCTTGGTTGTAGCAATGACAAGGTCTTCTTGGCTAGAAGGAAATTTAAGGTCTTCCATAAATTTAAAAGAATATTTTCATGTAAGATTCTTGTGCAAAACTATAGTCATGCTGTATTTCAAAGTGGTAGAAAATGTCAACCTTGCCTACATTTTTTCCTAATTAAAAAATTGCAAGCAAATAAAAAGCATTAGTATTCTACTTAGTAAGTTCTTCTTTGAAGATATCTCTTTAATCGTGAAGATTTTTCACTTATACAATCTAAGAATTAACTCTTTTTCTTTTGAAATATTTGTTTTATAAATACTTGTCTGAAGTTATCTCACCATTTAATCTAAAATGGAGCTTTTTATTCTTTGACAGAACTTTGGCTATATACCAGTTTGGGGTTTTTTTATCCTTTTCACAGATTCTTCAGCTCAGCTGTTCCATATAAGCTGCCAGCATTTTTAAATGGCTGCTTTCATTATTATTTAATGTGTGTTGGTTTCAGCAAATATTGTAACTACAACTGTTGCTTATTATGGGTCTTTTTTTTCCCCTATAGTCAGTCAACTGGCAACATTCCAAACTCCTTTTTAATTTCCTATGACTAGAAAACTGTGTTTGGAAGGTCTAGTCACTCTTTCAGATGTTTGACATCATTACTATTTAATATGCTCCTTCAAGAAATGTTGTTGCCACAGCATTTCCTGACAGCTTTACATTTCTGCTACCTCATTAAATACAACTGTAATTGTGCTTAAAAAAAATACCTTGTACAGAGACCTTAAGGACCTCCTAAATTTCATTTGCTACACAGCTACTTCCCACTCTGTCCAGCAATATTATAGGAGACTGCCTTGCTACAAGTTTATCTTCCCTGAGTTTCCTGACAACAACTGCATCCAAATGTAGTTCTCAGAATATCCTAGACATTTTAGTATCTACTCACCTAGGCAAGAAATATGGATAATGGAGTGGTTCAGCACCTCTGGTTCATGTTTACTTTATCAGTTTCAAAAACAGAGGGATGAAGAGGTTTCAAAAGTCATTGGAACCTTGCCTTAGTCATTTAAGCAATCCAAATTTAGCTAATGCTTCCAATTATATTTAGAATACTTAGATTTGCAAAGCCATGATAGAATTTTTGCATGGCCTTTGAACCTTCAGGATTTGTAGGGTTTTTCCTCATGATCACATACACAATAAATAGATGTCCTTATCAATAATGCACCAAGGAAATGCAAATCCTCATATTTCCTAAATTTTTTGTTCACTGCCTAGCCCTCTATTTATCCCCCTAGTCAATTCTGCTCTATATATTGAAATTTCCCCACAGGCAATTTCACAAAATTCTATTAGGGTATTCAGTTATGAAAGAAACCCCTTCCTCATCTTCTTCTTCTTTCTTTCCTCTGCCTCACTCTCCCCATTCAGGACTAAACTTACACTTCAAAAAAAATGAACTTTTTTCCTAGCATTTTCTTCATAGAGGGAAAAAGGAAAAGGTATTTCTTAGTCTGAGACATTAAAAACAAGGTGAAAAGGAGGGTAGGAATGGTGATTTAAGTCATGTCAGCAGGAAAAGGGCCTTGCAGACTGATAAAATCTGAAAAGCCATCATTAGGTGGCATAGATGCAGAACTACCAGAAGATACTGGTGTTTCTTTTTAAGCATCTTTTTCAACCATAGACAACATGGAATCCTTTTCTCTATGATACTCTAAAGCTGTCTGTCAGGGGTAGCTGAAAGTCTGTGGTTCTAATCCCTAAGCACAGAAAAGCCTTCTCCATGGGGTAAAGATTTACCTCATGGGAGAAGCAACTTTCTGAGAGAAGGGTGGTGGTTTGAGACTGTGACCTGCCACAGGAACTGTGGCCCCTTTAAACCCAATAATATACTATTTCAAATGCCGTATCTAGCCTTTTCTATCATAACTATTGTGACTTCATTTAAGATAGAACAGTATGTCTTATCAATTTTATGAAATATATAAATATATATAATATATTATATATAACTATATATATTATATATTATATATAAATATATAAGATATATATAAATATATATCTTATATATTATATATAAAATCTTATGCATTTTTTATCCTGTCTGTTCAGTTGCTCCTCCTGGGGAGAGGATATGTGTATGAGAGAAAGAAAACAAACCACATGTAACAGATACTGCCGGTGTTGCTCAATGAACTCCAAGAAGATATTCAAACACTGTTATTTCATGGCCATACATGATTTTATTCAGAAACAGAAAGTAGCTCTTTGTAAACTTCAGCAGCACAGACCTTCATGGTATCCCATTCAGGCATTTGCATTTATTACAAACAAAAATAAGTATTAATTGGCTACTGCATTTCAAGATATTTTCTTTTCATCTTTATAATTGCACAATAGTTGCAGTTTTGAATTCATTATGCTGCCTTCAAGTTGAATTAAAAAATGGGTCATTTTGCATCAGGTATCATCAGAGTCTGAGTCATCAACCATAACCTGCTGTTACAGTTATATCCTTATGCAAATTAACACAACAGTCCATGAATTCAAAATTTTAAAAATTCTTATATCAGGAAAACATATTCAATCTGCATTTCCGTCAGATATTTATCAGACTAGGTATCTACTGGAAGTGATTATTTGAATTATGCATGACTATTTCAATTATTTAGTACCTACACATCTCTAATAAAACAATTAAGTTCTACCTGTCTAAAAGAAGCCATTTCAAACTTAATATGAAGATATAGAATAAGTAGATATTCACACACTAAGAGCATGTCATTGTTTATTTGTGTTTTCCAATTTCAGTTCACTAAACACTGTCGTATTTGCAATGAGAAGAGAATTTCTTACAAATGTTTCTTTCAGCTATGCTGTTTAGTTTTTAAAATCTGTTTTCATCTACAAAATTACCATCATATTTGTTTACATCAAAACAGGAATTACATAAATTAAATTCCCAATGAGATCTACCTTAAAAGAATATTAAGGTTGAAAAGTTGAGTGCTCAAATGAAGAACTAAAAAAATTAAGTATGCCTGTGTTATTTACATGCACATACATCTTTCTTCCCCTCTGAATCTGTGGTGTTTCTAAAAACAAGGTCCTCTAAAAATAACTTTTCTCATTCATGCCCATTCAATGGTCAGGAATAGTGATTATTGTAATGAAGTCATTATAGTTATATATATGTAATATTGCAATTTTAATTCCATATTAAAATGCAATGTTTCTATGTTCACCATCTAGTGCTTTATTTGTTTTACAGTACTCATCTTACACCTAACTAAAAAAAAATCAAGTTTATCAAAAGATTTAATGTAGGAATTTGCCACATCTGTGAGAAGAAGTTAATGGGATAAGGAGGCATCACAGGACCAAGTAACTCAGATAATAAGATTTCACATTACTTTTTTCAGTGTTAAAAGTTAAGGCTACGCATAAGAGTTTGGCTGGACTAAGAAGCAGATCTTATTTTTAGTAAATAAGAGTTAAGTTATAAACAAAAGTGAGTGTTTTCTTCAGAGAAAACTGATAGTGAAATTTAAGTGATCCACTCCAAATACCAGACCTATAGCTTCTGGTAGATCTAAAATTAGGAGTGTGAAAAATGTCTCTTGTATTTCCCTTCAGATTCGTAATGATTCATTTTACTGCTGCATTTTCTCTTGTGTTTATCTTGTCACTGTTTTCATTTTCATTCATATTTACACCAAATATGTAAATGCAGTCCCAACACATTAAATAGCACATATATTTAGAATGTTAAACATACACTGTACGTCAAAAAATGCTCTAGAGTTGCTCCCAACAGAGTTTTCCTATCTAAAGTTAATGAGTTTTAATGTACGGTTTCCTTGTACCTTTTCTTTCTCTGCACATCAATCTGTTCATGGCATCTGTCAAGCATGCAATAACAGGGAAATATTCTCTGGGGCTGTCAGTGAAATGACACCTTTCTCCTTTACTGGAGTTTGAAAATAATGCCCATATTTCTCTGAAATTCTCCAGGCAATGTATGTCTGACTTACAAAACCAACACCATCTGCCCAGCCAGATTCTCGGAGCCAATGAGACATAAAAGATTTTATCTGATCTCTGATGTCAAAGATATTACATTAGGTTATCAAACTTCCATTTAACCAGATGACTTACCTGCACACCTGATATTCAAATAAAATGGTTAAATAGAACAGTGACTGAGGTTAGTTCACTGTATTATCACAATCAATTATTATAAGCAAGGACTCTAATTTATGAAGAACAATGCAATTACATGTTCAAATAAAGGATGGAACACTTTGGCATTGAATCACTGCATGGCAGATGACCTTATTGAAACTATATGGATTTTAGCATTCCTACGATATTTAGAAGCACACATTGTATCTGTAGGCAACATACAGTACTTACCCTGCAATTAATCATTGCACAAGCAAGTCCCCACAGGTTTTCATTTTGAAGCCAGAAAATGCTTTGAGGTTTCCTGAAACAAAAAGCTCAGAAATGCTCAAAATTAAGAATGTCACCCACTTCAGAAGAAGGGTCAAGTGAGTTTGCCTCAGTTTTTCATTTATGCAATTGTAAAATGGGTGTAGTTTCCCCATCTGCCTCAGTTGATGAAAAGACGTTTATCCATATGTATTTGTTTCTTCAGTAAATTATTCTTGAGGATTTCTTGAAGAATCATTCTTAATTCTAATAAACTGACTAAAAAAAATTGAAGTAATATGAGAACTGCAATTCAACCTGAAGGCAATGTGAATTTGCTTCTGATAATCACATTCACTCTCCAGGCCAATTACAGAAGCACCAAATGTCAAGACATCACCATTTACAGATGATACCAGAATTTTACCCAAAACCATCTTCCTTCTTATTGTCATTACCACTGCACCTTCAAGTATGATGACTTCAAATGATTCCTCTTTAACCTGGTGATCTCATCTTCTGTAATTTCTTCAGCCCGGTTCACCCTTATCCTTTAATGTTAATGACAAAGAAATAATGTATATTGAGTGAGAAATACACTCACATTAAGAGAAAAACTTATTTCTAACTAATATTTTTTCCCCAAGGGTATATTAAAAATCATAATCAAAAAAATAAATGAGGATGTAACACATATCTCTAGTAGGAAAGAAGATAACCATGTGCTTAAGCAACATTGTCTCCAATAGGTTTGAAATGCACTGGCTAAGTGTCTTACTGAAAAACGATGATTGATTCAGTTGCTGCCAGTGTGTCTGAATTTTATTAAAGTCATAGAAATGGGGGTACACTGTTATCACTTTTCCTGAATGTGGCACAACCTAATTTCAACATTTCATTTGATGAGTAAGAACATTGTCTAGAAAGAGTTGATTATTTTTCTGCAATATGAATTCTTTCCTAGAAACAAAATAATTAATTTTCTGAGCAGCTCAAATTGAATTAATTGGGAGATTCAGGATGTTTTCATACTAGAGATCTCTTCTACTCCTTTATGTGTGATATGAAAGTCTATTGCTTTTAATATAAATATTTAAGCTCAAAATGTCTTTTAATGTTATTGAATACCAAATTAACTAGAAGAGAAGGGCTAATTTGATGAAAGTCTGGAATGACTATTTTTATCAGTCACTTGTAAATCATTATCAAAATATCATTTACGAACCCACTGCCAGAAAAAGGTTTCAGCTTAGAGCATTCCAGCACCTCCTGAGAAGTGTATGACCAGAGAAGATCTTTACTTTTTTTTACCAAGTGTACAGCAGTCTAGAAACACAAAGAAATAAAAACAGTTTAATATCTATGCAGCAGGGCTTCTGTTATTTCATAAAAAAAAGTAGCTTCTAGTGTTTCTGTGGTTCCTTCTAATCGTCCTTTGTTTTACTGCTTTAAAAATAAAAAATCTTCATTTTTATGCATCATAGTAGACAAGAAAAATATTAAATCTGAGTTGCTCTGATTCTGCCAATAGCAGAGAAAGAACCAAATCCTACTGAGTGCTTTACAAAAACAGACCTTTATGGCTTATAACTAAACCAAGGGGACCTTGGACCCAACAGGGTTTAAGCTGCAAAGAAAACTTTAAGGGGATCAGCATTTCACCACTTCCCAAGTACTTTATCCAGAGAGTATCACAGCAGCCCCACCAATTTCTGCAACACAGAATAGAAAAAATAAAAAGTACTATTCATCTAATGCAGTTTCTTTTTACTACTCCTTTTGCAAATAAGTATCCATTTATTGCTGGTTTGACCAAGGAAAAATCTTTCAGCCTCAGGCTAATAGTCTGTGACTGTGAGACATGAACTCCTCTGTTAACCCACCTTCTAAAACCCCTGCTGCTGGGGCCTGGAAGTCGCCTCCCTGATTCAACACTCTGAGTAAGAAAGCAAACCATGTCAGCATAAGTCACTTAAAGAGCAACATCTGTGCTTGTCTTCCCTGTCGTCCTCTGGTACTTCAGACATGCTGAATAATTGAGCTTGCTGGACTTCTACCAAGTTATCTATCTCTGATGACTGGTGTGCTGTAAATTCATATAGAAAACTATTATATCCCACTGAACTGCTGCAGCTCCCTAGACAAAATGGTAAATTTTCAGCAGATCTTCCTGTCAACTTCAACATGAAGGTAGGATTTAGGAAGGTTACATTTCTCAGCAAACAGGCAGTTGGAAGAGGTTTTTCAGCACCTCTCAGTATTTCCCTTTAGTAAAGCACGGAGAGGGCTTTTTCAGCCCTTAAAGAAAAATAAAAATTGAACACATTTATTATGGTTACAAGACTTTGCTGTAACAGTTCCAGAAATGTTGTCTTGAGGTCACTGCATTGTCAGAAGACCTGAAGAGTTGCTTCTCTGCATGGAATATAACAGCAATTTCAGGTTTCAGCAGCCTTCCAGCCTGCAGTGGAAGAATTTGGCAGATATTCCCTTTACAGGCTCATTATTTAATGTTTGCTCTTTCTCTTGTCTATGCTTTCAGCTGAACTCCTTCAAAAAAAAATGGACAAAGGAGTATCAGTCTCTAAAATTGATGGCTCTGAAGACAAATACTTTTGGGGCAAAGAGTCAGAGTATCTGCTACATTTTTTCCTAAAAGTTTAATGGGTGAATATGTGTATTCTATTTGGACTCAAATTGTTAAAAAAAAAAATTGATTTTTTTTATTCCCATTTTTATTTTGCACAACTGTGAGAAGCTCAGTAGATGAAAAATGATACATAAGGCCTGAAAGGTCCAAAGCCTGTGCTGAGTAAGCGTCATTCCAATCTGCTGCTAGAGCTAAGTGGTCAGGCACATGTTATTACAAAGTTCCCGATTCATCTCCTTTCATTAGAAAACTTTCAACAGCAGCAACAAAAAAAAAAAAGGAATTCTTTTAATAGGTTTTTTTTTCTATTTTTTTCTCTTTTCTTTCCATACTAACACACACCCTGGTGCTACCAGTTCAGAAACTGCCTTTTCTGAGTCTGTGAGTGGTTTGCACCACTCCAAACACACAAGCTGTTGACTGGCACTTCAGAAAGTGATGTGAATAACTTACAGCATATTGGTTTTGACAACATAAAATAAAGGATTTGCCCCCCTGCTGTTATTGCCTGAAGGTGCTCTTGTAGAAAATAAAAATAACTTCCAGAGGTAAAACTTTGAGGGGTAAAATTACACCATTTGTGTAAAGGGAAAATCTGTGAGGAAAAATGACATGAACTCTGTATTATCAGGGCTCAGAACTACCACTTTTTTTTTTAATTACATGGCCACCTGTCACAATTTTACTTGAGATGTCAGTGAAATGGTAGGAGCCTGTCCTGAAAATGGGATGAGTAGCATTTAAAATACTTCATCACAGGTAGTCTTCACATCTGCATGTAATATTTTTAGACATAAATACTGTTGAAAAGTCATCAGCTCTCCTTCCTCACTGTCTCATAAAGCAATCTGATAAATTTCAAATTTACTTTTCAGTAAAACTATGTGTGAATACCTTTGCTATTTAATCAGAAGCACCATTAAATAATGTGGCAAGCACCAATAGACTGAATAAAACCAACAAAATCAGGGTTTGCTTTCAAAGAGCACACTTAATCTGGAAGAAACTCTAATTGCATTACAGAGGTTACTCTTTTGTCTACCACTTGTCATCGAAATGGATTTCAATACACTTTCTTAGCATGCTATATGGATCATTCAAACAGCATACAATACCCAGAAACGCCTTCATGCATTACTGAACTGCAGCCATCTCTTCAGCAGCTTATAGTTATTGTTTAAAAATACACAGCCACGCAATGGAAGCCTTACTGAAATGAGCATGATAATTTAAATAGAAATAATATTCCAGTGGGAAGATCTTGGTTTTCTGTTTTGTCCTGAGTACAACAGCAACCCTTTTTATTATAGAATTTCCTAGTAGTTAGAACATTTCTCAAAAAAAGACACTGTCCAACTTTAGGCCCTTTTTAGCCTGAGGAGTTTTGAGGTGTCTGCTCTTACTTCTTCAGAAAAGATGCTAAAAACCAGACGAAGGTCACAAATTAGACCAACTACGCCCTAAGGTGGCACTCAAATCACTTCCTAAGAGACTGATGTATTCACTAAGGTATCATGCAAAAATGAGTACCTCTGTCTCCAGTTACACTTGTGAATGAAAGTGACCAAGGCCAAATGCTCTTAGCATGGATTAGGCAAATTCTGATGAAGTCTAATGTGCCAGGTAGTCATGTGAAAAGAAGCATAAATCTTGACTTTGGTGGTTTATGTCTCATTCTTCTCAGCAGAAACAACAAAGAAAACAGGGACAAGAAGAAAAATTGCCTAAGTAGTTCCTTTTAATTTGCTCTGCTCATTCAAATTCTCTTTCCCATCACTTCTGCTCCATGAACATTCTGTCAATGGCAGAAGCCTTGGCTTTAGTTGGTCACTTTGCTCAAATGTGCCTTCTCATTTTCCTTCACACAACCTGCCACAGCCTTGCTACTCTGTAAAACCACCTGTGTTTATTTCCTCATCACATCTGCAGGATTCACTTTTCCCATTCCTCATAACATCATCTATGGCTAGATATACATCACAATAGATATTCCAAGTTCCTTAATCTGGTTATATACTTCTGGATCCCACTTCAATCTCAGAAATAGACCTGCAGCCCAAATACAAACACCTCCCTTGACTCATTCTCCTTATATCCCTCTTTATATTTGGCCCAGCTAACTTGTCCAAATATGAATTTCAATACATTTTGAAGACACGCTACATCTGGTTGTCTGAAGAAGTATAACTCAGAATTGTCAGCTTTTTATGGTACTAATGTTTCTAAATCTTTCCCTCCTCCTTGTTTCCTTCCAGCTGCGCTGTTCTATGTGTGTAATTATGTCATAAAACCTTAAGTGCAAGGGCTGTGAGCCCTCTTCTTGGATGAAATTCCATCCAGAAATAAATATCTATCTGTCCCTCAATTTTGCATATTATCACCAAGTAAAGTAAAAGAACAGAAAATAAAAAATATTAAAAACTTCTCTTCCATTCTTTGAATGAACTGCTGACATCATACATGCAGGAGTCTGGAGGCAGGAGAGTGGAAGGGCAGGGGCTGGGGAAAAACAAGAACTGTATCTACCCAACCCCTTACTATAGCATCCAAAAAATTATAACTGATATAAAACTATTTGTAATTCTAACTCATCCTTAGCATTTCAATATGCTGAATCCTGGAAGGAAAAACGAACAAAGAGGGAAACAAGGGATGCAGCACATTATTAACACAGATTAAATGTTGTCTCTACTACTCGTCCTGTTTTTCTTTATTGCTTCTCTTTTATAACTTGTTTCCAAATTTTAGAGTCACTTATAGATTATCATGATGACTTCTAAATCATTTTACTTTAATTAGTCAGGCTTTGATCCCAAATAATTTTCAATGTGGCCCAGTGCCAGTCAGGGTTGAAAATAATTTCTGTCCAGTATCAGTTTCAGACTGCAAAACAGGTCAATCTTTGTACAGTGTAAGATGAGGAAACTGGTGAAAGATGAGGAAAGGTTTTGTTGAGGTTGATTAGAAACAGTTCCACCAGTGAATTTTTCCTCATTGAAAACAAAATGAAAGCAAAACAAAAGAAAACAGTTAATGATTTATTTCCTTTGTGGTATGTGGTCCCATTGTAAGATAGTTGTCACTATATTAATTCCATCAGCTTCTTAGATTTATGCCTTGATGTATATTCAATCTCTTTCCCTAGTACTTCTTTCCCTTCCTTTTTTTTGAGTGAGTTTGTTTTATTCCTGTACTGTTTTTCCACCAGTGTTGCTTTTACATTGAGACCAAAGGGTCTTTTATTTTTTCCTTGCTTACAATTTTTATCGTGCAAATTTGAAGTTTGACAATAGTGGAGCAAGATAAGAGGCTTTCCCTAGAGCCTCTGCAAATCCTTTGCACAATGCTTTGGAATTTAGACGAATTTGCTAAGCCCTTCAGATTGGTATCTATTTAGCCAATGAGAATTTGTATTATGATCTTTTTATAAAGAGCACCATGGGACAGCAAAAAAAGTACTTATAGATTATACTGAAAAGGTAAGGAGTAGAATTTTAAGATGCTTTAAATAACTTTAGGGCAGAACATGAAGCACTTAGTCATATTGGTAAAGTACTAATCACTTGAAAAGACCCATGGAATTAAGTCTAAGAATTTGTATAGGTATTCTTAAACATGACAAAAACCTCTAAAATCCAGACCATAAATTACTTTCTGTTTTGCATCCAGTAGATGATGCACGTAAGGCCCTAAACTTCATCTTGGATACAACACTGAAGAATATCTTATTCTTTAAATGGATAGTCACAGTTTGTGATTTATTTTACCTAACTTAGGACACTTAGGACACTTACTGTCTCTTCAGTCAATAGAGGGAGAGGAACCTTCAGAGGTGACACATTATTTTTGATTTAAACAACAACTGACAGAAAAGTTACCCTACATGCAGAGTATTCATCCAATTCATCATGTATGGTATTCATCCAATGAATAATTAACATAGTTGTCTTTTTTAAAAAATCTCTTATTTCTTGCCTGCACATGCTTAGCTCCCACGTGCAGCTGTTGGATATCAACAGTGTTTCGCAAAGAACAAAGAAAAATCTAGTATTAGAAGTCTATTCCCAATGGACAAGGTAATAAAACCATCATTTTAAACCACTCTGACAAACTGCATAGCTTTAATTCAGTAAACCCTCTCTTTTTCTTCAAGACTTCTGTGAAAAATGTAGGTAATTTTTTTCTTTTTTCTTAAATACTTTCATATTGTAATAAGAATTTGAAAAATACCCCAGAAATGACAGTTGAGACACTGTCCACTTGATGAGCTTTGGCAGCTTATTAATGACTTTGGATTTGTCTAAGGATGGTGAACTTAAATCAACTTACTCAGGGTTACAGGAGTTATTACTGTTACAGAGAGTCCAAAAATATAGGGCAGTAATTAGATTTGGCCATACAGTTATGAATGCCACAGAAAAAAAAAAAAACCAAAAAACAAAAAAAACAAACAACCAAAACCACAAAAACAGAATCATTTAAAATATTAATATTTCATCTTTAGAAAATTAAAATGTTAAAAGAGGTAACTACAAATGAAAAGCTGTTTATTCTAAATAAAGTTATTTTTTCAGGATCCAAACGCAGAAATGAAACTTCAAATCCATGCATAGGATGATCAATGGATGTCATTATTTGATAGTACTAGAAGACGATGGAAGTAACAAATGAAAAACAAAGTTCTACTGGTATCAAAGGAGTGAAAAAAAGAGCACATGACTGAAATCCTGTTCTCTCCTTGAGAGAAATCCAACTAAAAGTTATAAAAAGACAGATATGTAAATATGCTTATATTCATCCATATAAGGAAATCAAACATATTTGTATGTGTGTGCACAAATACATATAAAAATTACAAAAATCATACAAAAGTCACACAAAAATCTACGGCACAGGGTATCGCAAAACATAAATATAGTGAAAAGCTCATGTTCCAATGCATAGATTTCAACAAATCATTTTATTAATATTAAATTGTTTACACACTAAATTAAATTTGAATTTATTTGATGTCATCCATAAGGAATAAAATACATTATCCAAACAAATTTTGATGCCTGTAATTCCCTTTTCCATTCTCAACTTCTTTAAAAAAACACCGTGGTTACAGGGACATCTGAATTACATAATTTTATAGCGATATAATGCCACAATATCTTAGAAAGGCAGGTCCAGCTGAAAAAGTTTTTTTAAAAAGATCAAAATAACCCTGTTTAAATCCTTAGTAAAATACCACTCTGGATAAACAGATGGGTCTTCTGCTCTCTGTGGGATGTCTGCCTCAAACAGACTAAGACAAATATTACTTTTGCCCCCCAATATTACCCTGTATATGAGTATCAAAGTTGACGCAATCTTGCTTAGGTAATTGTAGTTGCTTGGAAGATAAACAACTGTAAACAAAAGAAAAGTCTGGAATCATTTTGTTCAGGGCTTTATAAATCCAATGCAGAGACCACAACATTTCTTCGGAATTTGTAGAGGTGTTAATCCAAAGTAATTCTGCTCTATCTAGTGATTCAAAATGCAATTGCACAGCAAGCAGAAAGTATGATATTCTCATAATTAATTATATATGAGGGAAAAAAAAAACCCCACACAAATTTTCAGCCCCTAAAATTTGAAAATAAAGAGATATGGGAGAGTCCAGGAAAAGCACAACAGGGGAAGAGCAGGATCTGCACAAAGGACAGGACACCAAGAAAAATGTCATAAGTTTGTGACATTTTGAGAGTGAGCAGGCATTCCTGAAGTACAAAAGAGCAGGAAGAATTTGCAGGGATTACTTAGTTCTGAAACAGAGTATAGTTTCTCTAAGGTGAGAAAAGTTTGGGAAAGGAAAAGAGCACATCAAAACAAATAAGGTTCAACCACAGCAGGAAGAGCAGAAGAAGTTTTACGTGCAGTAGGGAAGGAAGCAGATGAGGGAAATGAGAGAAAGTAGTTAGTAGCAGTAGAAACAGAAAGGCAAGGTAAAGAATGAGAGAGATGGAAGGAAATGAAAGAAGTAATAGAAGGATGTGATTAGGAGGAAAAGTAGCTTGATGAATTAGAAGATTCATCAAGGGAATCATAGGGATTGCAGAAAGCTTTATAGAAGCACAGAGAGATGAGAATAATCAGTGGAGATAAAAAGAACAGACAAAAAGGGTGAATGATCAAATGAGCTGGACTAATTCAAGAGGTAGAAGCAGTTAGATTGAAAGCAGAAAGCATTTTAGAACTGTTCTTCAAGGGATGAATTGCATTAAAGTAGATCCAGAAGCTGTATTTTCATAGGTATAGCCTGGCCCTAAACATCTCCTTGGATGCAAAAGCAGCACTCAGGGCAGCAACAAGTTTTGAGGCTCCTTGCCTCACACACTTTTTGTGTGTCATTCCCTAAGTCTTGTAATTAGTAGACCTGAGACTCTACATCCAAGCCTCCTTGCTCCTCATCACTCTACACAAATGGGTCAGCCGCCTCTCCATAGCGTCAGATCCTGTCTCTCCCAAGGTCCAAGAGCAGACTGGTTGAAGGGAAGACACCTGCTCCTATGGTGGCAGCAGTCACCACCACCACCTAGGTCCTTCCCTCCCACGTGCCCTCCACCATCTGATGCTCCCAGAGCCACAGGACCTGAGGAGGAAGGTAGAGGAGGAAGACCCACTGAGGGGTGGGACTTGACCTCTACCTTCTAGATGCAAAGTGTCTACAAGTCTAGAGGAAAAGGCTGTGGGGATAAACTTCCCATTCATCAACCACATTGTTATACAAGCCGCAGTGCTACCCAGTGACATTTTAAATGAATCAGCTACAGGCTATGCACATAGGATGATGGATTATGGAGCAGGAGCAGGTAAAACACCTTGTAAGAAGAGCACAGAGAAATAGATCATGGCCCTGAAGAGCATCCCAAATGCAGAAAGACAGAGCTGCCAGCATTTACGTGCCCTTCGCCCAGCCTGTGGAGCGACACCTCCTCTCCTTGATACACCAGCTGCTGACACAGGTGTATCAAGGGGGACAAAGAGGAAATCAGAACAGCCCAAACCAGGAAAAATCATCAGAAAAACCCACAAAAAAACCCAAACAAGAAGTTAATTAGCTCTGTCTCATGATGGCTTCACAACCTTTTGGAGCACAGGGGATCCCACTCTGCTGCTGCCCAGAGAGGGACTATTTGAACTTCCCTGAGGGAATGAATACCAACCTGAAAGGATTAAATACAGTCCTCACCTCCTATACATCCCCTAGAATGCATTCTCGTCGCATATCCCTGGTGCAAAGCAGACACCAATTTGCTTTGAAATTTGTCCGTGACATGTAGCTTCAAGCGCTGGGCCCACAGCCAGACGTGAGCAGTATCTCCTGTGACAGGAGGGCTGACTGCCTTGCCCAGGACCTAGTTGAGGAGAGGAATAATGGGGTGCCTCGGCAGGAGAGTGTAAGATCTCCTTAAAGTCAGGGATATTCTTTTTGTCATTGATGAGGACATAAGTGGGAGAACATGGCTGCGGCTCACAATGACAATTGTCATGGGAAGTTAGAGGAAAACCAAGGTCTTTTACTAAGTAAAAGAAAAGGTAGCCTTGCCTGTCTTGTCACATTATCCAACTGACATCAGATCTAACAACTCGGGCTAAAGCATGAGACACTGGTAATAGAGTTTTGCAACTATTTTGACAAAGGACTCTGCTCAAAGAACTTAACAACAGAGCTTAGATATTCTACAATAAAGTGCTTTATATTCTAAAACTTCAGCTCAAGAAAAGAAAATAATTTGACTTGAGAAAACACCCATCACAAGCTGCTATCACCTGGCATTTTACTGCACTGGAAGTGTGATGCTACCCAACAAATGCACCAAGGAACATTTCTGTTCCAACAGGATTCTGTATCTTGGATATAGCTGTAGTAATTAAGTTTAGAAACTGTAAAGAAGAAACAGATCACTAAACTGAACAACACCAAAGAAGAATTCTAATGACAATTTGAAGTTAGTTGAAAAAGGCTTAGGGCAAGGTAAGGTATTGCTGCTTTCTTTTTTTTTTTTTTAATTCTCTCTGTGTGATAAATGAGGTGACAAAATAAAGCTAATTTCTTTGTCAGAACAGACTTCTGAATAATGAGAAGAATGTGTGTATGTGTTTATTACATTGCCCATTTTGATTTATAGAAGGAATTTATAAATATTTTCTTTCTATGATCATCCTTCTGAAAGCTAAGCTTGGTGTCACTCTTCCTTCCCAACAATTTATTAATAAAGGGATATAAAATTATTGATTAACATTTGATTCAAAATTTCATTAACTTGTTGCCAGTATTTCCTTTAGGTAAGTAGCATCTGAGCTAGACTGTCCTTTAAGGTCTTCAGTAAAGCAATGCATTCAAATTAACAATGATATTTCTGTTCTTCAGAAAGCAAGCACAGAATTATCTGTGTGCCTCCATACTTTCAAAAATTCAACTGCTTATATATCACAAGATTGCACGTGTGTTTGTAATATTTTACACACATATATATACATGTCCAGCTTAGTGTTAAGTGGATGCTAAAAGTGTCTTCCTTCTCCAGCTGCCTCTGACCTCAGGAGTCCTTCCTGCCCAGGCTGACACTTCCCTGTTTGCAGGTTCAACCAGTTAGCGGAGCTTATCATATATCCCAGAGATTCATTCACACAGGCACACCCCTTGCACGCACCCAGGCGTTGTGGGATGATACAGGTGCTCATCAACACCCCCATGTCTGACTACAGTAGCAAGCACAAAATTTCACTTGCACTCATGAGGCTCTCAGCAGTAGCTGTCAGTTGCAGTCCTTGCAGCATGCATACACATGGCACAGAGGGTGAGAGCACCAAGGGACAGAGGTGGGAAACCATCCATTAAGAAGGCATAAGAAAACGGGACAGCTGGGTTCATCGGATGCAGGGCTCAGCTAGACAAGGGTACTGACTGACCCCATTTTACACGACTGGCCCCTTTTACACTGCTTTCTGTCTACCCATACCTGTTCCTTCTCGTGGCAGTGCAAATGGCCAAAGTCACCCAGACCACTGCGGCTCCCCTCCCAGTTTTATGTATGTTGTTGTGAATATTCATTTCCCTTGATTAATATATATAAAGCTCTAGAAAGTTCTGTTAAACTCAACACCCCATGGGTTCCTACCCTAAGTCCCTCCTTTGTGTTATTCCCATTGGTGCATTCACTGTGAGCCCTGCGTTCCTTCCCTTATCCTATTGGCTGTATTCCTTATCCCTGCCCTTACCATTCCCGGTATAAAAGCTCCCAGAAACCCTTACTTTTTATTCCTGAACCTTCACTTTAATAAGCCCCTGTGGAACTCACACGAGAAGCCCCCTCTCTCCTTGTTTGTCTCCACCTGCACGCACTGGATTACCTGCTCAGGGGCAGCTCCATCGGGTGAGGAGTCCGCCTTCGGATCTTTTTGTGTGTGTGCCGCCTTTACCGAAGACATAGCAGCAAGACCTCCGAGCTAGCCGTGTTTATATACCTGGGTTTGCGTGCTATACCTTCTGGCTCCTTCCTCCTCTGCACATACCCTCAGAACTTGGTGTGATCCCACCAAGCCATTCCAACACCCAAGACACTCAGGTTTGCATCCTTATCATCTGTGAAGCCCATCAGTTACCTTGACTGACCAGGTTTGTTTCTGACTATTGTCTTTGTTAATGCTGGTTGGTTAGGTTTTCTTTCTATGTCTGTTTTCCTCCCTTTCCTTTCCCTATCCTCCACAAAAAAATAAACATCCTTACATACCAGATATCCATACAGATTAGTGGGAATAACCATGTTGGCTCTTATTGCAACCTCCCTTGCCATGTGTCAGTCAGGTTTGTATCTGTTCTTTTTTATAGTTCCTTTGCCCAGATATCCTTAAAAGAATAGACACATTCCTTCCACCTGCCATTAGACTTCAAATTGACAAGGTCCAGGGGGATTCAAACTCAAAAGTATTTTTTTTCTATAACTTGAAAACTCAAAGGGAAGAATAAAGAAACAGTCAGATATAGGTGTACTCTGACTACCTGCACAGCAGAAATCAGTGTATTGAGAAATGTTCAGATACTGAAGGAAATTGAATAGCCTCTTTGCATTTCTTTTGTATTGCTTTCACTCCACCACCTTGGCGCATCAAGCTTTCTCTTTGTATAGTGAAATTTTCTGAAATACAGGCTAAAAAAGCCAATCAATTCCTTCTCTTTAGATTAAAAAAAAAAAAAAAAGGCAAATTCGTCCCAGTCTGCTTTATGCATAAACCTATTCATAGAGTTCTAGTTAGGGGATTTTTGAAAGTTTACAAATCTCATTATCAGCAATGATTAAACATGGATGGTTAACCCTGGAGATGAATTTGGGAGGAATGCTAAAGCAGTGATATTTGCCTCTAGATAATCAAGCCTGGGAAACACAGTTTAATTTGTATCCATTCTAAGCAGCTTCAAATGCAGTGCTTCTCTGCAAGTAGTTCTTTCCTCCAATGTTTCGCTTGCAACTTATTTTTATCTTAGCAAATTACTTCTAAGGATTCAGCCATGTTTTCCTTGTGCACCCCAAATTAAGTCAGTTCCTTGTCAAGTATGTGGGTGCAAAGGGGATGTATTTTTCATCACCTTAGATTTGATACTCTAGAGTTCATCAGAATATACTCAAAACCTTTTCTATTTGTAAACAGAAAAAATTCACCACAACAATATGCAAAGAGTAACAGATTCAGTGTTCATTGGTCACATAGCTTCCTCCTTCACAACCACAAAATCCTGACCTGTATAAGTTTTTGAAAAATGGTTTGAAGCGACGTGGTCTTTCATCATGTTCATTGACTGAGCAAAGTTACTGTTATGACATTTTAAAAGACTAAACAGACAACACAAATAATTGTGCGCATGCCAGTTTGTGGATGAAATAGTGGAACAGCTGTTTCATGACTCAGGTCATAACTAATAGAAGACATAATTAACACTAGCTAACAGATTTTTAGAAAATGGGTGCTGTTAAACTAGGGTTTGGCTATTAAATTGGAACTCTAGTTAGTAAAGAGAAGAGAATTACTACAATGTGCTCAAGACTAATCCATCTTTCCCATTCCCTTCTTTGATATTGGTATCAAAAAATAGAGGTAGGGATGCTTGGTGAACAAAATTCTTTGGCTCATATGTAATTTTAATACAGAGCAGCCTTAATTTCTACAATGAAATTGGTTATACCACTGATCTTTGATGCAGCCTCAACGAGATGCATGCATACCTACTGGAATCAAGATCATGTCTTTGTTCACGTTTTTCCCTTTAAGCCTAATTTAGTTTCCTTTTTCATGGAGAAAACGTTTAAAAAATATTTTAAAAACAGGGTAGCGTTAAACTGTCTATTAGCATGCCTACATGAAAACGGAACATATTTGGATGTGCTGTACTGTGATCCCATCAAAATAAGAGAAAAACCCAAACTTTTTAAGCATCAAAGTGCTTTCCTAATTCAGAAATATCACCAGGGTAACTTCTGGCACATTTTGCATGTACTAATTCTAGGTGTGCATGCAAGTAGGGCTTGTTTTAATTCCTACCATTTTATGTCAGCATAAAAAATCACAAAGTTACAGAAGCTACTGTGAACCATGTAAGATTTCTGCTGATCATGAAGTCTTCGATAGACAAAAGGAAGGAAATGGAGACATCTCTATTTCAGCTCATGTGAAACAGGGCAGATTTTCCCAAATCACATGGTTCTCATTCTAGATACTTTTTAACATTTTTTTTTTTAAATTTTTCCAGTCATGCATGGAAATCAGAAAGGACTGGAAAAAATGTCCTCCAAATTTTCAACACTTCAACACTTTCAACACTTCAACCAGCCATTGTTGTAACTGTGTCCCCAAAAAATTACTGTATCCTCTGGGTTTTATACGGGTCCAAGATAACCACACCATGTGTAAAAAATATATTTGACTCAGAAATATGCTTACTTTTCTGACACAGATTGTCGAGCTGTGTCACGCCATCCACCTTGGCCAGCTGTAAAGTCAAATCCACAAATTGCGTGTGAAGCAAAATAAAATTAAAAAACCTGAGTATGCTTTATTAGGTGGTCAGAAGATCATTTTGTGCTCTCTCTGTGTTTCAAAACATCCTCCTTGATTTTCTAGGGCCTCAGACACATTCTGATCTCTAATGTGATAATTTGCCTACCGTATTAGAAAGATATTTTTCTCTCATAAAACAAACAAACAAAAAAAACCAAGAAAATTATTTGTATTCTAAACAAGAGAAAGATTTCTGTCAAAGTATGTGCAGATAATTGCTATAGCTAGGAGCACACAGAAAAGCTGGCTAATTGTTTATTTTGAACGGAAATTCTACTGATTCAACTATGCAGCGTAAATGTCCATGGAACTGCTTGCATCTTGGTTTGAATCAATGTCTCTGCTGAAGCTTCAGTCTCCAGAGCAAGATTGGAATGCAGAAGTGTTTAGTGTAGGAAGCTACTCACCAAAAACTGAGTAGTTCAAGTGAAAAGTTTCCTAACTCCTTTCACAAACATTTTACACATGTGCTAAAACACGAATGCCATACCAAAACCAGAATCTGCTTGTATTTTGTCATTGAGGAACATATTAACAAAATATATTAATATTCTTCAAGTCACACATTTACAAAAATCTGTGCAGTTTTAATCATAGCTCCAGAAACTGAACACCCCATTCTCACTTTTGTTTTCCTTTTTGTTCTTTTTCCCTTGTAAATGTTGTCTAGATAGTACTGACATATTCATCCTGAAGTGTCATCCTTCCTATCTTGAAGTGACTCAGGAAATTTATACTTAAGATGACTTCCAGGCATAATTTATTCAAGATGTGAAAGTTGGTATTTACTCTGAATGCACATCACCAACAGGAGAAAAGATTCTGGACATGGTGTTGACTGAATAAAACAGATGGACAAACAAAAATAACTGAACTCACTTTCTCACAGCTGTCTTGACTCTACAGTACTATCATAAACTAATTGCTTAAAAAAAAGATCCTTCTTTTATGTAGTAAAAAGAACAAAGTAGAGCTTCTAAGTGCAAAGCTGAGCATTTCTCGCAGTAAAAATTTATATTTTTTAATCTTCCCACAGGATACTGTGATCTGAGACTGATCTTGAAAAAAGTTGCAACACGTAGTGCTTGCTTCACCTTCTACATCAACATACTCCAGATGAATGGGCCAGACATCATTACTGAACTCAGGTTGCAAATTGTTAAAGATGTCAGAAAGGCTTCCTTGTTCCTGAATTGTCTCCTCCTATGTATGCACTGCCTTTATATAGATATAGATATGTACACATAACATCCTTTCTGTTCCTTATTCCTTTTCACTGAAGGCATACAAAATAAGTGGTCATTTATCTGCAAGGCCAGAAGTCCAAAACACCAAGATGTACTGCATGAGGCATTAAAAACTGTTCATGCAATTTGAAAAACTGCCAGTCCTTGTAATGAGCTTCATATCCAACTCAAAATTTTCACTTATGTGTGTTGAAAGGTCAACATTCACCCTCCTGTCTCAGTAACTCTGGGGAAAAAAAAGTCAAACTGCTGTTAAAAGCCTATGGATATGGATATTCACCAGTACACACCAGTTTTCATATACCACTGTCAATTATTCATTTAAAACCATTATGTGAGTTAGAATCACATGTAGGTTTGAGTTCCTGTTGGTACCTGTGTATCCATCCAGTGGCTTCAGACCATTGTATGAAAAACAGATATTTTGGTGGTTTAGGGGGGTTTGGAGGGGGTTGGGGGTTGTTTAGGGTTTTTTGTACTTGGTGGGTCTTTTTCAATTCAACCTTCGAGATCATATCATCTAAAGAAAGATTTGATTTTCCTCGGCATGGCCCTTAAAAGACAACGATTGAGATATTATGGATCTAAACACCCTGGATAACTATTAACCACAGCACTCTGGGGGTTTTGTTGTTCATTATCATGTGCTTTACTCATACAAAAGTGCTCATCACTGTGGCTACATCTGTCCTTACAAATGACTTTAAGGTCATGGTTAAAAAATGCAAGTAAGAGCAAGTGAGAAAGAAGGGGAAACACATGTTCATACCTAATACTTGCAACAGTCAGTTCTGCTTGCAGCAGCAGATCAGATGGCTTAGAAAGCACTAATTTAATGGCCTGCATCCAATGTGCTCTGTTCCTTATGATCCAGGCAAGTTTGTTCTCTGGTATACCCTAGAGTGTTTTCTCACCATGTGAAGAGAGAAATAAATTTTATAGGCAATACATCCTTCCCATAAAATGCCTGAACTACCTCATTTTTATCTGGGCAATGATGCAATACAGAAGGAGCTGGCCACTTACACCGCATATGGTATCACTTCTGAGGAAATCTCTTTTTCAGGTACCATCATTATCCCTAAGTTTCTACATTTAAGAAGCACCTGGCCATTCTGTGTAAATGTTGATGATAGACTCAGCTATGGCAGTTATCAGTATACTGTGAGAAAACTGAAGTCTTCGCATGGCCCAAATGAATCTGATGAATATTTCACCCGGAAGATGGAAACCAAAGCTAAAAGTAACAACATTCAAGGATCAGAAATTCCAGAAAATATAGAAGCATTGCTCAAATCACTCTAAACGCAAAAATTGTAGAAAAGCATTGAAAAAGCTCTCTCATTTTTTGCACTTTCAAAGAATCTCAGTAGTTGACTAGGATGCCAATATATGAGAAACACATAAACCTCACAAAATCCCTTTTGCAAAGAACTTGAATTCAGACTGACAGCCAGAAGTGAGAAAATAAAAATAAGATACAGAGGAATTAAAAATTGTTCTTCTGACACTTCTCTGACCTTAGATCTGTCTGGACATGATGACAAGGCAAATTTTAATGACATGATTAAAAAAAGAGAAATGAGAAAATTTGGGAAATGGTGGTGGGAAGTGCATTCCAATCTTAAAGATAGCAGGAGAAATCAGGAGGGCACTTGATTAAAAATCTGTTTGAGGCTGGTTTTGTGTGCCAATCGATAGCATGTGTCAACTACTCTTTACTGAATGTAAAGATCATTTGTGGGGTGGGGAACGATCATGGAAGGGTTTTGAAGGTAAAGCCAAGCAGCTTGTGTTTGACGTGTCAGAAAAGCAGTAGCTAGTGAAGGAAGGTGTAGAGAGAGGTGAAATGGTCAAAATGACAGGCCAGGAAAATGATCTTTGCAGAAGCTGAGCAAGATTGCATTTGTCAAAGGGGGAAGGAAAAAAGGGTGTTTCAGAAGCTGAGGCGTGAGATATTTTAGCTGTGCAGACAGATAGCAAAATCCACATCTTAGACAGGGTCGGTAAAAAGGATCTGTGAAAACTAGACATTACATGAAAGTGAGGATTTAGAAAGTGGATTCAGTCAAAGGAGATAATTATCGTTCTAGATGTCACCGTTACCTAAGGAAAAATTCTTCCAAAACAAAAACGGCTGACTTTTCAATAACAGGTGTCCATGGCTATAAAGTCCCTTTGGAATATACTTAGCTTTGCTGGGTTTCTGTATTCTGGTCTCCTGTACTTCTATTTCTTCTACCACTATGTTTCCTTCCTTTGTCATCACTTTTAAAGCATAGTCAGATTCAAAGTATGAGTGATTTGCAGTGCTGGTGCATGACAAAATGCAGTTTTATGATGAAAATCTTAAGCACTTTCTAGCAAACACATAATTTAGGGCTGAGTGCTGATGCCATAGCTTTGCAGCCAGGAGCTTAGTCACTGGCATCTCAGGTCAATAGCTAAGTAAGTTCTATGTGCTTCCTGTGTGCAGTAGCATCGGTTGTTTAATACTTCAAGAGATGCCAAAGCCTTTGACAGTAGGTACTGAATTAATTGTGTGGTGGTGTCCAAAAGGGTTGGGTAGATAGATTTTTAAGCCCAGACACATGTGATCTGAAAATCACTGGGAACCAGCCCTGCTGTTTATAATGAGCAGGAAGTTATTTGGATAACAGACCTACTGATTTCAGTCAGACACTGGGAATGATCAGAATATCACAAGAACAAAATCTGTCAGCTGATAATACAGTTACTGGTATCTTGGGCACATGTCAGTGAATAAAACACAAAGTATACCCAAATAATTACATGAATTTTCCATAGCGTCTAGAAGGGTTTTAGTGACATCTTCAAGACCTTGAGGTCTCCCTGATACTGGATTTATGTCTTTCTCTACCACGAGCTGTTAACCTGTAACAGAACAGCACAGAAGTCCTGTTTAGACTGGATTTTCATCCAAACTTGCAATACACCTTGCCATACAATACACTTCTGCAGCAATTTATAACCTTTTTCATTAGCATTTAGATATATTTGTGGGTTTAATTTTTGAATTTTTAAATGAAACATACCATATTAATACTTCATGTTCCTCTTCTTCCACAGCCCTTTGTGTGCTGGTCATTGACAAAATGTGGCAGAGAAAGAAAAGAGATTAATAAGAGGAAGTGTTCAGGACTATAGTCTTTTTCTACTGGCATAAATACTCAGGGAACTGTTGTTTTTAAAAGGGTCTATTTTTCATCAAAATTTCTAATAAATTTGTTGGCCAGCTTTATGTAATATTTAATGCTGAGTTATGTAGTTTATCAACAATGGGCAAACTGATATTTTTAGGTCAAACTGTTTGGTGACTGCATACTATATGGAGAGATTGATGCACAGCTCTTGGTAACAGCGTGTTTTATGAATGATTTCCTTCTGGAAAAAGCTCTGATTTTTCATATTGATTGAATGAATACTACCGAGGATATGAACTTCAAAGCTCAGCACAAAACTCTGAATTCAGATATGTTTTTGGGCAGAGGCCTTGTTCCACTTTACTGTTTCTAGCTGGAAATTTCAAGTATTGCAGTACTTCCTGGAGCACCCTCATACTTTGTGATATTATATGAACAAAATGAATCTCAAATCTTGTTGGGTCTCTGGAAGGAAGACCTATAGACTAAGCCAGTAGTCCAGGCTTATATATTCAGTGAAAAAGTGCCTTGAAAAAATGTTTTATTCTGTTATGGGACATCCGTATAAAACAGCTGAGTTTCTTATAGAGCAGCCCATCTCTGCACAGGTTAGATGACTAGCCTAAACCTCAAGTTTGAGAGAGAGCATTCCCACTTCATTCAACTGAAATCTGCAGTCTTGATTCAGATAAATTTCTGAGTTATCTATCTAAATATCTGTGACAGCTAGAGGAACAAATAAAGTCAAGGCTTTATTTCCTGGACAGTAGACCCGTCCATATTAATGAAATAATTTACCTAAAGATAAGTTTTATTGTGTAATGGCAAGAAGGAGGAAATTCTTACTCTGTTTTCAGAAAGAGGCAGGAAAAAAATTACTGCTTTTCTCTGGGCTGAATAGAGGAATTTGACCCAAATACTTTGAATCCTAATCTGTTCTTTGATCATTGACTAAATTCCTTATTACAAGCGACCATGTCTGTGTTTGTCTGAGGTATGCTTGGGATTCCCTGTTCCAGCATTCCACAGAGAGATTTTTATTTTCTTCTGTATTTTTATTTTATTAGCACATACATAGGCAACACTAAGTTGTAGTTGAGAATACACTATTTTTCTATCATCTTCCACTGTAGTTGTGTTCTAGAAAATGCCTCCAGTTGCCAGTATTGCAAAAAGATGAAGGTAGGTCATCCCAGTTCATGCAGTCATTTGTGATATGGCATAATTCAAGTTATATGCGTCTAAGATCCATCCCTTAATTATTTTCTTGGGTGGTTTGGGCAGAAGGATTTTTAAAAACATTAAAATATTTCATGTCAGCATGGTTTCTATATTTTTGAAAAGGATAGTGGAGCTGGGATGAGAAATTATATGTATTTCCTTCTAATATTCACAGGTGCTTTGACTCTCTCTTCAGTCTTTTATTGATCTTTTGACATGCATCTCTCCTGACTTGTCTGACATCTCTTCTAAGCAGTGACATGATTGATCACAAAGATGGCCAAGGATAGATGTAAAAGTTAGTCTTGAAAAAAATGTGTCAAATATACAGAGTTTGGAAAATGTAATCTCTAATTCTTTCTTAATAAAACCAATGCATACAACACAGGTTTTATCTGACACTAATGCATTTTTAAATCCTTGGACTCATCAATATGATTGTGGCTAGAACACTACTAAAATGTATTTGGCACTCCCTCCTCACGTAGCTGGCAGGAGTAGGTTGTGCACAGACCCCTTGGCCTTCATTTTCCTCTGCCTGTTTTTGCAGAAGACTCAACCTTTGATGCTGTCTGAGAGGAGAGCTGGCAATTGCTGGGCCCAGATGCCACACTCGGGGCTCCAAGTCCTGAACAGGATTTGTAGCTGGCTGCTGCCATGTGCTACTTTAGATTCACTGTCCATAACCTGGAGGGTTTATATATAATTTGCCTGCTGCCGCCTTGGTCATTGGTATCCATGAGATGTTCAGTGTTGCCTGGCTAAGATCGAGCCTGCAGTCCACAGCCAGTGCATGTCCAGCTTTGTGCTCCACATTTGCCACTCCTGTCACACAGCAAATGTGTGCACTGGGTGGAAGAGCGATTCTCATGCCAAACATGCGTGCAGGCACTGGACAGAAAGTTTCTGAGGAAACACAGAATAAATTCTGTGAAGTCTTTCCATAAAGTCACACATTTTAAATGTCTGAATGCAAGTCATTTCTTCTAAGACAAATCTTTGTGCAAGTACAGTAATTCAAGCTGAGGATCTATAAATATCCTTGAGACAAATATTTTTTAAAAGAAGGTTGACATTCAACTGTCTGGAATACTGCATTAAAAAAATAAAAAAGAAAGCATTTACTTTGTAATCAAAAAAAGTTATTGATTTTGAAATAGGCAAGCTGGAAAAATAGCCAAAGGTTTCTCTAATGTAATCTTAAAGAGATATTCTGTATTTTGAAGTGCTTGTGAGTTGACTAGATATCAAATAATTTCTCCACATGTGGATCAGTTACTAGTAGCCATCATTTATACAAAAATTACTGCAGAAATAAACCTTGCTTTTATGGAGATATAATTGTATTAGCAGGGAGATTAGGGACAAGGAGGTCATATGTTTTATCATTAGTATGTTCAGTGCAGTCCTGTGTGCATTAAAACAGAAGTCCTTTTTGTTTTGGTTTTTTTTTGTTTTCCCCCCAGTCTCTTAATCAGATTCTTTTAGTGGAGTTGTTTGTGCAAGTAATATTCCCAATTATATTTGTGGCAAGAAGTAGACACCTGAGTAAAAGACAGAGAAGCAGGCCCTAGGCTTGTGAAATCGAGTGTTCTATACAGGAAAGAGGCAGCATGGGAAAAGAAGTATTATCAAGTGAAAATCTGCAAGAACTGAGTTATAAGTTGAAAAATGCCCTATAAGATGTAGCAGTGAAGGCCAAAGGAATACGAAGTTTGCCAATGACACCAAATTGGGAGGAGTTGTAGATGTCCTCAAGGGCAAAGAGGCCCTGCAGACAGATTAGATTCACAAATTAGAGGGCTGAGCAATCACCAGCCATGTGAATTTTAACGAGGGCAGTGCCCTGGCAGCCAGGAGGGCCAACCCTGTCCTGGGGGGCATCAGGCACAGCATCACCAACCAGGCAAGGGAGGGGATTTTCCCTCTCTGCTCTGCACTGGGGCAGCCTCACCTCGAGCCCTGTAGGCAGTTATGGGTGCCACAATGTAAACAAGACATTAAACTGTTAGAGAGTTTCCAAAAGAGGCCCATGATGATGGTGAAGGGCCTTGAGGGGAAGCCTTATGAGGAGCAGCTGAGGTCACTTGTTTTTTTCAGCCTGGAGGAGACTGAGAGGAGACCTCATTGCAGTTACAACTTCCTTGTGAGGGGAAGAAAAAGGGCAAGTACTCATCTCACTCTCATGACCAGTGCCAGGACTCTGAGTTCAAGAAGTGTTTGGACGATATTCTCAGGTACATGGTGTGATTCCTGGGGCTGTCCTGTGTAGGGCCAGGAGCTGGACTTGATAATCCTGATGGGTCCCTTCCAACTCAGCATATTCTATGATTTTATGATTCTGTGATCTCTGTTCCTTGGCAGAAACTGCAAAATCCTGAGATGTCTGGCTCTGCAAAGAAATGGTCCAAAAAGCTTCTGCTTTCCCTCATGTTCATAGCATGATATCAGATACATTTTCCATAGAACACTAGAGGCAACTAAACTACTACTCAGTGATAAGAACAACATAGGACCAAAATTTCTACACTGAGACAATATTTTCCATGCTGATCCATAGTATTTTGAATAAAAAAGATATTGAAGAAAATTTTCAATATAAATTTGACAGCAGGTATAATATGTTTTCTGGTTCAGACAAAGAATAGCTATTTGACAAGAATTTTGACCAAATTCAATGATGTCCCAAAGGAGTAGTCCATAAGAAGGCTTATTTGCATGCATTAGATTAGCTGTCTTTGCTTTATATGATAATGTTAAAGAAATCACATTCTTTTCTTCAGCATGTCACAAAATCCAAATTGATATTATATCATACATTCTGTTATTAACTATTTCTTTATTTGTAGATCAAGACCCCAAAAACAGATAGGGTTTAAGCACAGAACTGAATGGCCATCTTAATTTTATATGGTTTTCAATTTCATAATCTGTATCAGGTATAGAGATAGAGAAAGACATGGAAGGAATATGAGGCATGGAAGGAGTATGATAGGCAGCCAGGAATTTCAGTGCTGCAGCTGGTATTTTGTAAGCATCACAGCAAAAAGAAGATTTAAAAGGTATTAAAGAAGAATAGCAAAGAAGCTTATCTGATTGATTTTGTCTTTTTCTTTCCTCTTTCACTCCAGATGACATGAAGCACAATAACATTAAGATCTGTGAAAGGGAGTTTTCAGAACCATTACACATAATATATGCATATGGCAAAGCTGAAAAATGAATACTTGTGAACAGTAACAATACACAGGCTGTTAGTGCTTGTGTTGCCTGTGCACATCCAACAGCTGTACTGCAAAGCAGCACTAATTTATTCAGAATCATTCAATGTATCTTCAACTGCTATAACTAACATGAATGTTACTCATTCTTCCTGATGATGCTGTTGAAGGCAATGGTGAGGGTTAATTACTGCTGTCTGAAATATATCTGTCCAGAAATAATTTGGTTGTATAATGGTTAGAATGTAAAATTAGTTTTTTTCAGATGAGTTGTTTGGTGAGTCAGCACTGTCTGAAAAACACAAACTTTCTAAGATAAACAAGTACAAGAGCATTTTTCAAGTATTGTCCATTTATTCTCATGTCCCTCTTCTTAGGTGTCTCTTTTTCTAATTTTGAAGCTTCGGGTTATTTTTTAGTTCTTTTTTTTTTTTTTAGGATATATGTTCTGTCGGCAAGCTACAGAGAAAACACTGAAGAGTCCATTCATTCTTGTTTCTTGTGACTCATCATGCTTGTGGTTATGGATTAGAAGAATGCAGTCTGAAATCATAGTTTTTGGTTATTGTACAACAGGAATGCTATACTTCCAAAATGTAAGGATTGCAGAATTTTACAGAACTATGCCAGGCTCAGATATATGAAATTAAATATAATATAAAGGAAATGCAACCTCAGTCATTTGCAGAATTACTTCAAATAGCTGTAGTCCACGCTTTTTTTCCACTGAATTTTATTTTAACCTTTAAGTTTAAGGATATATAAGTGGCCTGTATTTAGATACAGATGTGCTGGTATGTCTACATAATTGTGTGTGTGCCTGTGTGCATGCACACCTATATATATAGATATATATACAGGTGTATATACACACATGCATGCATTCATATGTGTATAGATTTGCATACCTTCAGGTTTACTCCTCTGATTCATGAGGGGATAGATATTCCCTCTTAGCCTTGGCCTCCTTACCTCTGGTGCACCATAAACATATTAGAAAATAAGTGGTCCTCATTAAAAAGAAACCAAAAAGAAACAAAAAGCTGGTGGAGCTAGCAGAAAATCCCCAAACACAACCAACTGCATATAAGGGAACTTCAAACTTGTTGCAACTTAACAGATCACCTGGTCTGACTCCTACAAGCAAGGAAGACATACAGACACAAATCCAAGAGTATGTATGACATCATACAAAGTCCTCTCAGACTGAAATGTCTGCAAAACACTATCTTGAAATGCAAAAAGCAGGCCATCAAGTTTTCTTTGTTTTATTACTGAGTTTTCAACATTTCTGGGGAGATTTCTGCTGTTTTCTCTTTAAAAGCCCCTTCTGTCCTTTTTAGAGGCCAGTCCTTTTAATGCAACTAATGTAACAAAAAATCCAGTTTTCATTTCTAGTAAGAGTAAACTGCCTTCAAAGTCAGATTATGTTAAATCAAATTTGGTCCAGAACACTACCAATTTAGGTGTACTTGCAGGGTTCTTGAGAACTGGTGAATATGAACCCAGGACTAAATCTGCCTCATGAGGAAGTCTTGTGAAATGCTTTTGAATTTTGTAGAATCCTGAAGGGCAGGTCTTTGCACATCTGGGAAGTTTGCCTTGGTGACTAGCCCATGCTTTCATGAAGATGCTTTCAACATATTCAGGAAGTTCTGTGCTTACAAAGGAGTTTAACTAAGACATGTCCAAAATGTAAACAAAATGGTTATGTAGAACATTTCGTGCTGTCATTCCTGCTCCAAAAAAAAGCTGAGCCATAGGATATTTCAGTTCTACTGCAAGAAAAGAATTTTTTAAAAGTCCTGAATGAAAATAACAACAAAAAGGCAAAACAAACAAAAAGTCCCGGAAGAACTCATGTCTCAAATAGTTAGGATTTTTTAAAAGAAATATTCCAAACTTCAAGGGAAAATCAAAGGAAGTTCAGATGAGGATTGAAGAAGGTAGTTGATTAGATGTAACTAATGGTGGAGACACTCTGTGGACATGAAATAGAGACAGAGGTATACTGAGAAGCATCACCTAAGAATGCCAAAAGCAGCAAAACAGTGTGAATTAGAAGAGACACAGGATAAAGCAGAGCAATACTAGAGCCCATCCATCCAGTTACTTTAAGAGAGCCTTTGAGAAACGCTCTCAGCTTCCACCCAGGGCTGAGGAGGTGAGACAGATTATTTCATGAGAAACCAATGAAGACAAGCATAGTTCAGGACTATTATTTTGTGCACTCAAAACATGTCTAAGACAATGTTGCCAGCTGATCCATAACTGCCATCTGAATGTTTGTCAAAGGACTACACAAGTCAAAATAATTGTGTAATTTGCAAGCCACCACTCCTACGCTGCTTGAAGATTGTATAAGCTCCAGATCATGCAACTAGTGCAAGAGAGAGGGGTGAAACAGATGCCAAGTCCTTGCTGTTGATGCTCCTGGGAAAAGAATCTTGTTCCATTTCTTGTTTTAAAGGTGGCAGAAACTACCAGAAGCCCATGCTGATTATTTTGTATGGGCTCTAAGAGTGTGATTGCTGAGTGAAAACAGGAGAATTATCAAGTGGATTAAATTTGGGAATAGATATTAATGTATACACTTTAATACAGTTAAATATTGCAGCCACCATTTCATACATAATCAGAGTTGGTTTAATCAAAATCTGTGATAGGGAGACAATTTACTAATTAATTGTTTAAATCATATAACTACTTCAGGATAATAGTTGAAAACAAAATGTTTTAATCTTGTGCAAAAAAAGATGTCATTTAAATCTTTCTGTAAGGAAATAATAGAAATCATACAAAGGGTTTCATTGAAAGGGACCTTAAAGTTCCTCTATTTCCAACCCCCTCACCATGGACAGGGACATCACCTGCTAGATCATGTTGGATAGAGTCCTATCCAACCTGGCCTGGAACACTTCCAGCGATGGAGCATCCACAACATTCACAAATGAGGTTTTTTCTGCATAGAAATTGCATTTTATTTTGAGAATTGAGTGTACAGGTAAATTAACACTGATCATAGTAGAGCTTCCATATTTTTTGTAAAAACATACCAAACCAAAACCAGAGAAGTTTATGAAATTAAATACAACTTTTTTTTGTCCAAATTTAAAAACAGTGTGCTGAGTCTCTGCTAAACTTATTTATAAATCACCATGCAGTGAATCAAGGAGGTGTGTATCCTGGAGTATAACAAAGTTTTAAAAGTGTCTTGAAATCAAACTCTAATCATTATCTTTTCTTGGAGTTGCATTTTAATAGGTAGTATCATTGACATTAACAGGAATTGATGTCTAGCTGGTCAAATAGTACTAAAAAGACATAGCAGCTGACTAAAATCTTACTTGGATTAACTTATTTTTCCCAGCTTCAGTGTGGCTACCATTAATGATCTTTGTATAATTCTAATGATATTTAATCTTTTTTAGCTTTCTTAAACTCCGTCTCCTAAAGTCACATCAAAACTCAGCTTTAAAATAATAGGAAAAGTAATTTCTAATTTTTTTATTTGAGAAGAAGGCATTAAAAACTCAAATAAATCCTGAAGATCTGCAGGACAATTGATTTCCAAAATTGTTCTTTAAACACTTCGTGATAATAAACATATCTTAAAATCTTTTTGTATCCAATTCATGATTTTAAGAACATTATATTGGGTAATATTATTAGTTCAATCATAAATTGCCAGTTGCTGATACTAGCAACTAGCAGGCTGAAAATCAGAATATCTATGACATTAAAAATTTCAGGGTCTTAGATAAAGAACCAGATACTTTTGAGACTGTATATGAAAGCCAATATCTTCAAAAAGATATTTTTGAAAAATTTCAAGCAGCAGTTTGAAGCTTTTTTCAGAAGAGAACAAAAGACACTTTGATCTCCAGATGATGCTTCTATCAGTAGTAGCTACAAAAAAAATGATTATACAAATAGCATATTTCATTATTGTGACATAGCAGCAGCAGAATTATTTTACATGTCTGTTATAACTAAAGACAAATTGTAAAAAGAGAATGCAAAATGTAATTTTTGAAACTTTCAGAAGAATTTTTATGGAATTTTAGAATAGTTATTTATTCTCAGGTAGAATTTTCTCCATTGGTTTCACAGAATTTCTCTGGGAATACAGCTTTTTCTTCCACTGGTCAACTAATTGGAAAAAAGGTCTGGACTATTTCATCTCATGACCAAGTTATAAGCTGTAGGAGACTACCATAGATAACACTTAAAGGTAGATGAAAGTCTCTCTTAAGATCAATATTTAAGAGTCAAGAAAGACTTAAGCTCAATATTACATCTTTTTATAGATGGAAAAAAACCAACCTAAATTGTTCTCATACTGCTTCCAGAATTACGTGCAATTCTTCTATTAGTACAAAGATTTAGGGATATAACTCTGCATGCTGAGATGAAGATCTGCCACTAAAGTCTAATTTGATTTATCAATCAGCCAATTAGTGTATTATTAAAAATTCACTGCAGGGCCAATCTCTTGTTGATTTACATAATTAAGTTATCTGCTTTCTAAGTTAGGGTGCTTGGTAATCAGTAAAGTCTGTAGGCCAAATTCCACCTTCCCCTTTCTGTGCAACTTTACAGCAAGGAGCTGTCTCACAGGCTTTGGCAGAAATACTCACATGAGTAGCATGCCTTGTGAGCATCCTTGTCTATGAAACAAGAACAGCACGCTAGAATGACTCTAGAAAGACCTTGATTTCCATAAAGGCATTAAATTAAGGGCGTGAACACAAAGGAGGAAGAGTCTTGCCTTTCTCCAAGTAGATTCAAATTAATATGTAATGATATGCAATAATGTCAGTTTATAATATTAAATTCTAGCTACTGTTCATGACACTTAATGTGAAACTTAATTTGAAATTCTTGGCCAGGAATGAGACTTTCACAAGGGTGGAGGTATAGAGGTATGATGGATGAATGACATAAAATGTGAACCATGCAGAACTTAATACAAGTAATTAAAGACATATGGGACTAACAGAGAAAAGCTTTTTATTTTGAGACCTCTGGAACTCCTTTTTAATCTTGAAATACTGTTTTTGCTCAGTTCCTTGTCAACTGAAACCGTAATTGAAGCTTCCATAAAGTGCAACAAAATTTCAAATGATCAGAAACTTCATTGCCATGGGATTTTCTAGACCTTAAAATACCAGTTCCAGCAAATTCACTGTTCCATATGTTCCAGTGATTCCAGTGATTTCAGTGGAAACAAAGTATGGTAAACACTAAACACTTCAGAAAACTTCTCCCCACAATTCCTATGTCAGATCTTTTCTACTGGATCTCACCTGCTAAAGATGAACAAAAGATATTGATGTCAAGAAGTAGTGGGTGTGCTGAAAAAATACCATGCAAACAGGTGTCAATTCATGAGAAACTCATGTAATGTGGTAAAGACTTCTAAATTATTTTCTTACTAGATGCAGACTTCAGTAAACCTTGTTGTTCAGATGGTTCTTTAATACCAAGATGTACTATAAATACTCGTTAATTGGGGTGATAAATTGAAAACAAGTATGTTTCTTTGCTTTTTGTGCTACTTGCAAATTAGATACTTGAGGAAATAAACTTTTCCTGAAAAATCTATTTCAAAGACTGAGATATTCAGGAAACAATGGTTAGTTTCTACAATGAAGCATATCAAAGAGCCACCTTTGGTTAATGGTTGGACTCAATGACCTTTTCTAATGCAAGAAATTCTATGATTCCAGAATTCTATATAAAGGATCCTTTTTTGTGCCTTTCACCCTTCCAAGAGACATGCCATCAGAAAAAAAACCCAGCACTTAAAAAGATAAACAGAATTTGACTATTTGAAGTAGTCATAGATATTGCTAAAAAACAAAAAAAACCCCAAGAGAATGATTTTTCATTACAAGTTACTTCCTAAATATCATCTTAAATACTACCCATGAAGTTAGGTTCATCCTTTTTGTTTGTTGTGTGTTTTCTGTAGCATGCCACTAAATTAATATCTTGCCATGACTCTCCCTTATGCTGAGGTTTCTGTTAGTTTTTTATTTTGAACTTTGGAGGCTAACGTGACTCTCCGTTGAAAAATCAAGGAAGTTCTTCTTATTTAAAAGGACAGAGGAGAAAAAAATTCAAATTGCACTATAAATTTGGAAAGTGGTGAATAATAGTAACAAAATCTGTATAGCTGTTCAGGTCTTTCTTTCAATATATTGTTATTTCAATCTTTTTGAGTCTAAGTCATTAAGATCCACTAGGTGAGACAGAGAAAGAAGGAATTTCTAATGAAAATTCCGGGGCATCCCTTAAAGGTGTGCCTAGATGTCTATGTATTTCAACTGGAAAAGAATAAATGATTGACAATCATCATAAATACATTTAAATAAAAGACTTTGACCTGTCATTCATTAGAAATTATATTATGATAAGTGGCACCAACAGCTAGCTCATATACCACCCAGACGGGCCAACTTTTTTACCCTACAAATTCCAACTGGGGTGAATTTTAATATGTAATCTATGAAGAAAGAATCAGAAAATCATAAGAAACTGGTAATTCTTGCTGCTGTTGCTGACAAGAATGGGACTATAAGCATTTTACTCAAAAACTTAAAAAACCCAAAATTTTCAGCAGCTAAAAGCAAAAGATATCCATTTTAGAGCAAAGTTATAAAATTGAAAAAAGAAAATTTGAACAGTACAAAGGAATGAAAGTTGTGAACGCTAAGCTTTTTGTTATGAATATTAACAACTGATACATAAGCACACACAGAAACTGATGCAAGGCTTTGGAATTAGTATTTCTTTTTCTTTTATGTTAGCAGAAAAGATGTTGGTTTCCTTCTCAGTCGTTTAGAGATTCATCCAAAGGACTCTGCTCAGGACTGCACATATCAGTGGTTTGATTATTTTCCTTCTACAGAAATCCCTTATGTGGTTTATAGCTAGAATTGTTGTATCATCCCTGCAATGTACAAATACAGGACACATTCTCATTTAGAACATCAGAGGTTAACTTATTTAAAAGCAGGGAACTGTCCTTGTTAGTCTGATAGAGCTTAAAATTATTTAATTGAACACTGTCAGTGACAGAATTATGCACTTATTGTTGTATCTGTAATTTGCTGCATAAAGCATTTTGCAGATAGTCCAGAAGGAGTAATTATCACGAGAAATTTGTTCTCAAAGACCAAACAAATATGTAAAAAGTGAACATGAAAGTCATCTACCACATGTAAGTTTACTGTGAGCAGCACAGCTGAGAACATAGTGTTCTCAGCCAAAAAAAAAATTCCTTCTAAACAAGTATCCTGTCCTCGTTAATGGACAATCTTGAAATCTTAGGCAAAAGCATAAAACAGGGCAAACTACAGGGCAAGTATACAGCATCTCTCAGTGATCTATAATGTCAGTAATTCTGTGAGACAGAGATACCATCATGCTCAGGCAGCACTAACAATATCACCTGACGGATGAGGCACAAGAGAGACAATAGTGCAAGTGAGTCCTAGATTTGGCTTAGCATCCAGAACTTTTTGGCTGCAGTCTTTTGAAAGTGTCCTCTGATTGTAAATGCTCACTTCAAAGGCTGCCAAGAACAGAAGCACTCCACATTAGACAACAATTTTTAAAAAGTCCACCTCCTTGCATTTTTCTCATCTGAGGAAAGGAGAATAAGAGTCTTAATTTCTGTGGTTTTTTACTGGGAGGTAGAAAGACGTGATTAAACTTTGTGAAAATATGACACTTAAATACATCTAAAGAGCTATCAATATAATAAATGGCTACAGTTCATTACCATTTGAGTTAATTAAGTTAATTTATTTCAAATCCCAGTGTCCTCTAACTCATTCTCTGCAAAGTAGGTCCTGTAAAAATAGGACAAGGGGCTGTGGTTTTAAGCTAAAAGGTGGTAGATTCAGACTAGATATGTAGAAGAAATTTCTACAGTGGGGAAACACAGGACTAGTTTGTCTGGAGGGGTTTTACATGTCCCATCCATGGAAACATTCAGGATCAGGTCAAATGGGACTCTGAGCAACCTGATCAAGTTGAAGATGTCCCTGCCCATTGCAGTGTGCTGGGGACTAGATTAACTGTAAAGGTCCCTTCTAACCCAAACCAGTCCATGATTCTATGAAATGTAGCCTGTACTGATGGAGGTGAAACTATGACCTTCTGTGCAGTTACTTAAAATGATCACCACAGCTATGACCTAACTCCCCAAAGGCTGAAGATTCCTGCAATAAATATACTTTGGGTCAGGCCCTGCCTGGATGGTTTGAAGTGCATATAAAGAGAGTGTTTCCGTACATGACTGTTTATAATGAGCCCCTACAGCGTGTCCACCAACACACAGATTCAGGTAAAATTCAAACAGTAGATGTATGTCAAAATAGTGTTCCAGTATTTATTTCACCTACCTAGATGGAATGACTTAAAATATACTAAACTTTTTGACTGAAAAAGTTCTTAATAGCAGAATAGCATTCACAGGAGCTGTCCAATCTTAAAACTTCAGTATGTACCTCCAAGTTAGTCATCAGACTGCAATTAGTGCAATTAGGCTCTATTGTGTCCATAGCCGATGCTAATTTATGCTGCTTTAGAGAATATAAAACCCTGTCACTAATGTTTAATTAGAAGGGAAGGGTAGATAGATGGAGATATTGAAAAATTACGGTGCCATTAAGAGAACAGACATATATTAAAGTGTGGTAAAAAAGACCATCTGCCACATCAGAGAGCACACTCCAAAGGCAGCATTTCACTGTACCTTAAGAATCCTACTGACAACTCCAGAGACAGTGGGTCTGAAAAATGCATGCCAAGAGGATGAGAGCAGGGTACCAACATTGCTGCCTCCACACCTTTCAGACTGGGGCCATGCATGGTGATGGGGACGTTAGCACCAAGGTGCCATTAGGGTTAGGGTTAAGGTTCAGAGAGCCACAGAGTCTAGAGTTCCCCGGACAATGGGGCAGGAAAAGGTATAGCAAGGGGATCGTGGCAGGGTTCCTACACTGTTGTCTTCACACCTAATATCGATCACCAGTGGTGGTGGGATTAGCTGAAGCTATATGAAGATAGGGTGAGATCACTTGACTTGTTTACCATAGACAGAGACTGAAGGGAGATATTTTTGCACTCTGCAGTTTCCTCCCGAGGGCAAGTGCTGGGGTAGGAACCGATCTCCCGATGACCAGTAAGAAAACATGAGTGAATGGCCGGAAGCTGTGTAAGGGCAGATTTAAGGAAAGCATTTGGACAGTGCTTTCAGGCATGTGGCATCTTTCTTGGAGTGATTCTTCACAGTGCCAGGAGTTTGACTTTGATGATCCTGGTGTGTCTCTTTCCACTCAGGTATTCTTTGATTCTATGGCTCTAAATAAAACCTATTGTGTTTTTGATGGATGTTAGGTGGGTAAATTTTGCCCTTCCCAGCTACTAGTATCAGAAGATCCAGATTGCAAATCTGTAGCATATAATTTCGTTCAGATTTAGGCTACTCTTTTTAAAATCATTTTCCTAGTTGCAAAGTATTTTTATAGAACATCAGTGGCATCTTATTACTCAGTTCAATCTCAGGTATATATTTTTTATAGGTTGTTAATATGCATCAACAAGATTTTCTTTCTGTATGTATATCCTGGATTTGCTGTATTCCTTGGCTGAGACAAAAACTCCAAATCTGTTGAATTCTGCAAGTTGCAGCAATGTTATTTCTAATCTTCCATATTTACAGCTGCAGTTCCTCTTTTATAGCAGCACCAATTCCTCACAGAGCAACCCCCAATAACTAACTAGATTTGCAAGCTAACCAATGTATTTATGTAAGCGCAGAGAGCCAACTGTCTGTAGTCTGACAAATCATAAAAGGAACTGTGGCATGCTCTTATATTACAATAAAAAACTTATCTATCAAATGGGAAATTGTAATGCTTGCTGATATTTTCAGCTAAAAGAAACAGTAGCACACCCCCTTGATCTCACCAACCATTTTCTCTAAGTACCTACAGAGCAAAATTATACACCAATCTAAGTACAGAAGAGTTTGTATGTCAAATATTGCAATCAAGTCTTCTATGCATATATACCACCTTTTAGAAAATGCCCTTTTGCAAATCACTGATTTTCAGTCAAACAGAGATGTAATGTAAGGGACCTGAAGTTTGTTACCAGCTGAATGAAATTTTCCAACATATGTGACACAAACATCATTTGAATAAAAAAATATGGTCTGGGAAGGGAAAGGGAAGGGAA